>VDFB02321998.1:49512-101070 GCA_007258455.2 Sequoia sempervirens | reverse complement strand
TAGTTCACAGGGGTGCAAGACCTAATGTGAATGTGTTGTCCACATTACAACATTAAATGAAGGCAATATTAAGCCAAAATCATGAGGTGCCAAACGAGTCAGAAAAAGTAGAAGGGTTACTTTTTCATTGACCACAATATGTATGTACATACATTTGTGCTCATAGATACATGTATGTATTTATACATGTGTATGCATATAAATTTTTTAATTTTCAAAATAGTTGTTTAGTTTCATGGGAAGGAAGAGCTATTATTCTCAAAATCTCATGAAAAAGAAATGTGTCATGAGTAAAATATTTTGATATTCCCTAGTTGAACTTGGAAAAATTTAGGCATGCTAGTGCACCATGCATGCATCCAACTCATCATTTAATGAGAAAAAAGGTGGTGGATTCCTATCACTTCATCATTGGATGTTATGAAGTTGAAATCATAAAATTTTGACTCATAAGGTTCTTGTCATAAATGTGGCTAGGCACAATAAATATAAGGGTCAAATGCATAAATGTGAAAATTCCATAGGGTGCAATTTTATGACATTACATTTTTCCCCCACTTTATTAAGATGATCTTTGGAAAAAAAATTAGCTACACTAAATTCAAAAATAGAACATTAGAGTAGACATAAAAATTTAAAATTTAACAAATTTACATGACAAGGACACTATAGAGGCTACAGAGGTTGAGAAATAAGGTACCAATTATGCCCTTAATGATTGAGCTTGGCAAGAAACCATAGTATTTGATGTGAAGCTTCATTATAAAAAACTAAAATTTAGGTTAGCTAAAAAATTGAAAGAAGCTACTAAGGTGAGAAGAATTCTCAAGAAAAAATTGATGATTCAAAAAAAATATGATGAAGAAGTGAGTATATGCCCCCTCCTAATTTTTCACACAGCTTGGTGGGGTAAAAATAGGAAAAATGAAGGGACCACAAGCACAGGAAAAAAAGGACCCTAAGGGGGCCTATATATGCCTGGGTGGGCACTAAGAAGGTTCATTTTCACTATTGATGACAAGTCTTTTTTTTACTTTTTGGAGCCTAGGAATCTTGGTGGCATTATGTGTCCCACTAGCATGTTGGCATCCCACTTGCATGTTGAGGACCTTTGCACGTGCTAAAGTCCACCATATGCACTAGCATCTAACCAACCTCCAATAGTGGACCTCAGACATAAGTGTGATGTGCAAACATCTACATTGAGTGCCTGCATCCTAGAGGTCACACTTAGAATAATTTTCCATAGAAGTTAGAATATTTTGGAGTAAAGAGATTTAACTTGAATCTTTCTCCATTTTGCAGGACTTCCCCAAGATGAGGGAGCATGGAGATAGATAGTTGCTATGGTTAATTCCTGACTAGGAACAACACATGTGCTTAGACAAGGAGTGGCATCTCCATCGTGTGGGCCTATGGTATGCCTACACCATGTGAGAGATGTTTTACCATGATCACATGTTGATGGATCTAATGGAGTGGTGGAATTCGATAAGCTCCATATTCAACCTCCTGATGGGTGATATGATAGTCACCCTAGAGAATGTCTACCACATTACCGACCTCCCTATTCACAGATGGTGGATGGTTCTAGATGATATGCAGTATGCTTGCAAGTAATTCATAGGCATCTAGTACTACGTAGGGCACACTAACCTTGGTGATGGGATAAGCCATGTCTATGTATACTAGTTTAAGAAGGGAAGTGTATCAATTCCCCTCACACAAAGGGTAATGGTGGTGAGAGCCACCTTATGGGTGAGCATGGATGGGAAAGGATCTCACCTTCATGAGGGCCTCATCCACACCATTAGGGAGATGGAGGAGTGACACACAGCCTACCCATGGGGCCGGAGCATCTTGGAATACTTGTACCATGAGTTGGGTAAGTTCGTGCATTATAAGTATGTGAGCCTCACTGCGTGCACATTGCTACAGGTGTGGAAATTATCTCACATCACTTACCCTTGACCAGTTGGATATCTACCGATAAGGGAATATAGTGTTCCAATAGCACAATGGTATGATGTTTTTCACTACTGAAGATATATAGAATTATAGTTTTGGAGACTTCATATGGATATCATGTGGTATAACCAGATTAGATGGTGGCCATATAGGGGGATGAGATGGGTAGATGATCATAGATACCTACAAAACATGCAAAAAAATCATTTCTTTCTTTGTCATATAGATGATTTCATTATGACTTTCAATTGGATTTGGGTGACACAACAACTTGATATTTTGTAGACTATTTTTTCAATTATTCCATCATACACCTAGGCAACAAGGAGCACCAAGAGACTGGGAAATTGGTAGTTCCCTACCATAGCCAACATTGTTCCTACTGTCGAGAAGGAAGATGATCAAGAACAACCTTTGATACTAACCATGGATGATGTGGGCATACCATGAGTTTTCAAGACTTGGTGGTAGTAGCACAATCCCACTCTGATTTTCCTGATAGATGCCCCTAGGGGAGATACTAGTGGGAGGAAGTGTAGATAGAAAAAGATGGCTTGAGTGAGGTTAGGGTGATGGTAGAGGTTGTCATCCCCTCCCCTAGCTATCCCAATTTCAGCAGTGATACCATCAACTTCCATCAGTTTGGTGATTGGAATAGCAATAACATCATCCAACACAAGAGGTGTAGTACCTAGTGTTGCTCCTCCCCTTGACTTATAGTAGTAAATTAGGGACCTATGTACTAGATTTATTTTTTCTATTTCCTTTATAGTAATTTCATTTTCATCTTGTATATATGAAACATAGAAAAATAGGGTGTAGGGTTCAAAGATAGGGTTTTTACTGAATTTGGAATATTTCACAAAACTTACTATAAATAGAAATAGGAAAATGGTCTAAATGAACCTACCTATTCTTCTATTTCATTCAAGAAATTGGATTCGTCAAGTTAAAATCCACTTTCAACCTTTAGGTGAGTGAATTCTTTTAAGAATCTTGTAATTTCCTTTATATGTGTGTGTGGCTTAAACAACACTTTTGGGAGACACGCGAAAACTAGTAAATCAACTCAAAACTAAAATTTAAGACCATATCTGAGTATATTAATCATAGACCTACTAGAAAATTTATTTCATGCAAATCGGATGAGTGGAGGCCACTTACAACTGATCTCAAAAATAGTGGCAAAGTTTCTTATTCTAGCGCAAAGTGTCATGAGATAACTTTTTGACAAAAATAACAAAACATGGGATTTGGGAGAAATATGAAAAATAGAAAATTCATTTGTTCATGATGTGTAAATATTAGAACAGATAGATTAAAAATAATACTAATAGAAATATTTTTTTCATTCAAATCAGAGAAAGGGAAAATCTTGTCCACCTATTACAAATGTTGTTTCCAGAAGCTATCTCAGGACTCATTTGCCCTATGGAAAATGGGTCCTTTGTAGGGTTTTCAAACTTGGTTTATGGGTCCTTTTCTCCTATGTCTACACTTTGAGATTCTTAGGTTTCACAATCAAATAGTTGAAAAAAAATTTGGGATCTAAGTTTCTGTGAGATGACAACAAAGGTGACAACAAATGGAACTTTAAAATTTGGTGATTTTGAGATTATTTTTTCTTCAACTTGTAAATTTGCAACAAACAAAGAGAGGGGGAAATGGTTTTTTTTGGGTAAATGGGGGTTTTCCTTGGTCAAACCCCATTTTCGTAATTAAAACTTGAAATGAAATGAAATAACAAGAAAGGAATAATGAATAAACAATTCAATGTCACAACTGACTAAAGCTTTGATTTAACCTTTAGAAATCTAAAATATTGATGTTGATCTTGCATGAAATGGCTTGAATGGATGTAGATCTTGATACTTGAATCTTTATTTTAATCTTTGACTTGAATGCTTGGATTAGATCTTGAAACCTACATCACAATGTGAGCTCCAAAAACATGCATGATTGAACATAGCTTTGACATGATGCTTGAGATCTTGAATGATGTGAAAAATGATGAAGAAATTTGGTATTGAATGCTCTTTTGAATAATATTTACTCTTGTGAATGTTCTCTCAATTGTGCTCTTAAAATCTAATGTTCATTTGATAAAATAATCATGTACTTATAGACATTTATCCTTAATTTTTTGAAATCAAAACAATACAAGCTGACCTATGAAATTTGAATTTATGATCATAAGAAAACTGCTAAAGCATGATATAAAAATGGGTTCCAATTCTTAGGGAGGACCCATTCTCCCATGGGAAAATGGATCCTAGGCCATAATTCATGGAACACACATTGATCAATGTGAAGTATCATGTATTGACATTAATTGATGTTGGTTTTCCCCTTTGGAAAATATAGTTTAATGGCCTTGTAAATGAATTAAAGTTACAATTAAGCTCAATTAATTAAGGGGGCCATAAATAAGTGTGAAAATGTAAAGAGATACACTTTACATCACTAAATTAAGGCATGATTAAGTCCGTTTTAATTAAGAGGGCACAAATTAGTGTAAAGATATAAAAAGATACATTTTACAACACTAAAATAAGGCATTATTAAGTTTATTTTAGTTAGGAAGGCCCAAGCAAGTGATAAAATGTAAATGGATACATTTTTCTACACTAGATTTAGCCCCAACTTTAGTGAGAGGATGACCTTCCATGAAACTAACACTAAAGTAGACAAACATGCATCAAGAGGGTTCCAAGTGTACAAATGCTAATGGGATAGGATGACAAAGACAAAGGATTTGGAAAAGCCCCTAGGATATAATAACCTATGTCAAACCAACATAAGCACAAAGGGACACACACAAGATGTATGATATACAATAGGAAGACAAGATACACAAACACACAATGTCAAAGACTAAAAGAATGAAAAATAAAAACAAAAAGGAGTGGATCAATCCTTGACTATTCTTCCAACTTGATGTCGAACATGTATTAGTTGTTTGTCCAAAAATTTTAATAAATGAAACTCAATGTTCACTATCTAAACAACAATGTACACTCTCACAGGCTAATGGAACCTCAGGTTATCCACTAGGTGAGCCCCGAAAAAGTGGCTATGTTAGAAATTCATGCCAGGTCTACAAGCTTCTCAACATGATAACCATACCAAAGTTATACATTTAATAACCTCAATAAGGCACCACAAAAATATGAACATAGAGATTCATAAGGTTAGCAAGATACACTATGCTAAACACATTTGAAAAAAATGAAGTAGGATAATACATGTTCAAATGTATTTTTCTTAGTTCCTGAAAGGCCTGCTCTTAGGGAACATTGTGCCTAACATCTGCAAGAGAGTACTAGTCGAGGATAGAAGATTCACAACCTAGGCAATGCAATCCATAGAATTATCACTAAGAGGAATATCATACAAATAGAAAGGTCACACTCTTGAAATAAATCAAACCCAATGTCACCAAGAAGAAAAAACATCATGTGAAGTTAGAATATAACACTTTGAATAAAAGAATTCACACTTCCTAGGAGGTGTATACTATCATCGTGCTAAGAAGGAAACATGCAAACAATAAACAATGGATAATATCCCCCCAGACTTAAAATGTCAACATACATGTACTATGTTGGTATTTTAAGTAGAAATAAAGGAAGATGTGATCCTAAAAAAGAATTCACACCTCAAAAAACAAGTTACCCTTGCTCCTTAATCACAAAGAAAAACATAACCACAAAGAGCTATCATGTTGCTGCCAAGAGAAATATGGTTGCACCTAACATCATACCACTATGATTGATAATGAGCAAGAGACATAAATATACTAATTCTACATAGTGATGTGCAACAAGATAGGATGAAAAATAAAGATCAATTAGACAAAATAGGTGCATGAATACAAGGAAGAGCACCACTATCCTTAAGGTGTTGAATTTCTTGACTCAAAGCCTTACATTCATTAGTAGAATGACCATGAACTCTATGATATGCATAATATGAACTGTTAGTGTAAAATTTCTTTTGTTTTCTTAGAGGGAGAGATATCAATAAGTATTGGATAATTCTCAACAAGATACTCTCTTGATTGAATATATCTCTTGCTTAGTATAAGGTTTCATACTTACACAAGACACTTTAGATTGTGAGATTTTGTACTCTCCCTCAAAGGAGAGTGTAAAATTTAATGAACCCCAATAATTACTAAAACATGTCCTAGGAGTGTTTTGTGTGATGACATTGATATTAAGTTAAGATTTCTTTGATACTTTTATTTCTTTCGAGGGATAATAACCAAGACCACTAGTTATTTCTATCAGTTTGGGATGCACCAAGGTTAAAGTTGGATTACACGAATCTTATATAATAGTGTTAGTATTGAGTAAAGGAATTTTATATGCTTTTGTTTCTCATGATCAACAATAACCAAGAACGTTAGTGGTTTCTTGTGTGTTAGCCTCTATAGGTACATGGATGCCCTATTCTCTAGCACCACATCATTTTCTGCTATAATCAATTTGTTTTATAAGTTCATAACCTCTTCCATAAATATTTTAAATTTCTTTTGGATTCGATGGTTGTTTGTAATCAACTTCATCAAAAAAAAATTGTCTAATTTGTGGGAATGTGTAGGATCATCATTGAGAAAATAGGCCCTTAAGTGGCAAAAAAATTAGAAATATTAGAGTTAGGAAACTTGACGTAAAAATTTGAATAAGTTATCTATATTAAATTTCAAAAATCTATAAGAATAGAATCTGTAGAAAATTGAATGTAGTTTCTAAACTACAAGGTTTATTTTTTTTTAAAATCTATTTGGTGAAAATTTAAAATTTCAATGAGTACTTAAATTTCGGGAAAAATAAGAAGTAGGTGTTTTTCTAACCACCCTAACCACAATAAAATGATAATATTTTTTATAAGATTTTAAATATAAGTAGAGGACTCATGTCCCGATGTGATTCATTTTTTGTAATTTTTTTCCAAGTAAATAATTAATTACGAATATTTTATTACAATTTTTAAAAAATATAAAAAATTTCGTATGTCAGACCACCTTAACTTGAACAAAAACTCATGAAATTTTTATTTTTATTTTAATCCTATAGTATGCAAAGCATAGAAGTGACACATGTTTTAGATTCAAAAAATAAGATACCGTTTGAAAGCTATAGATGTTTTTCAATCAGCCTATCAATCAATAATTTAGTCATAATTCAAATAGAAAATAAATAATAATAATTTATTAAATTCAAAGTAAAGAATAATTTATATTGGTGGAAAGTTGAGAATATCCTTTAAAAACCCTTTTCATTTCATCAATTTTGGGTAAAAAAAATTTTGTCAACCGCATACCCTACACATACCCACCATATCGCTACATTTTGTCCCATCATGATCTTGCACATACCCTTGTTTCTTCTCCTAAATTACTTAAAGTGGATGCTTTAGAATTTTACGTTGATATTCCCACTGGTTCTTTTCCCTTTTCATTTTTTCTTGTTATCTTGTATTCTCCCATGAATGTAGGTGTAAAATCTAAGGAATCCCAATCATCTTCTAATAACTTTGTGACCCTTTGAATATGATTTTATTTTCCTTTTTCTTCCATGGGTTCCACTTTTGTAGTTGATGTCAATTTTTTTGAAGGATTTTCCTTGTCTTTCTCAATATGCAAACTTTTTGGTTCAGGGTCAGCTTTGATTGTATGAACCTTGTTGTTATAAACATAAAAGGTGACTCCAAAAATATTATTGACTGTCTTCATGGAAAGTCCCCCCCTCGTGGATAATTAAATCATGGATTGATGACGCCACCTCAACACTTGCTAAGTTCGACAAAATTAAAATCTCACATGCCCATAGAGAAGCTAATGCCATGGTGGATTTTTTGCTAATGAAAGGGTTAGGAGTAATGATCAGAGCGCTTGGTTAAATTTTCATGATCAAAGTGTTAATGTTCACACTTTATTGAATTATGATAAATCACATGGACAAGAGGCATGTCATCTCTTTAATGAGGACCGGATGGAGTTATCACATCACAATAAATAGATTGTATGGGATTGAGATTTGCTTATTCTGCAAGGTGGATTGGCACACTTTGTGGGTTCTTAGATTTAGCGGGTCCAGTGCTAGTAAAGATCTCGTGTTTGTATGCCCCACTGTGTTTTCTAAGATGGGTGGAGACAGGAGAAGAATTGAGTTGGAAGGCTATGAGATGCACACAAGAAATGTTAAAGCTTGGAATAAAGTTCAAAGTGGGGGGGTTGCTTTTGTTCCTGGAGAAGCTCCATGGTTCCAGTCAATAGGATATGGATCTTTTTGATTAAAATGCTCATCCCTGCTATTCTTGAAACCTCCCCTAACTCTAAGGAAGATGATAATGAGCCTAGTTGCTTGGGGTTTTCACCCAATTTAAGCCCAGCTAGAACAGTTCTTAATCTGCCTGCTATCCATCCGGACAAGAAAACCCTAACCCTCTCACTATTAAAGGTTGTGTTGTGCTGGAGTCAGGAAGCCCTTCCCTTAAAACTAGTCTTGTTGATAAGAATCCCAAGGAAAAAAACCTTTGTTTCATATTCTAAAGATTCCCCTGACTCTGAAGCGTTTGGCGCTAATATTACTGAGCCCTATGCTAACTCGTTGGTGGATAGAACTACTAGAATTGGGTCCCCTGCTTCTCTTGTCCCTACTAATACTTGTCTCAACATTGATAGGGATCTCTCTATGGATGTTTTGAATTTAGCTAGAAATAATGATGATACCCATTTCAAACTTTTGAAATGGACTTTCAATAAAATCAACGAGCTAAATATTAAAAATTGGGTCCTGTAAAGTAAGTTGGAAGAATTGGGAGACAAGGTAGTGGCGATTGAAAAAATTGAGGTGAAATGAAGAGATGATGGTCTCAACAATGACACACATAACCAAGATGGCAAGAACAGAAATATTGAAATTGAGATGGAAAAAATGAAAAATACTATCAAAATTATTGGTGAGCAAAACAACCATATGGCTAGACACAATGCCATTATCATCAATGCCATGACTAAGAAATTTGACAAAGCCCAATAGGGGTCTCTCGTGGTTGATCTGGAGGAAACCAATGAAAGAAACTAGGAGAAGGATGTTAGCATCTCTAAGAGAACCAGGGAAAATCTGAAGAGGAAGGCTCCCCCCACTCCACAAATGATTGAAACATTTAAGAAGGGTGTTCATGAGATACAAAACTTGGAGACAGAGACAGAGTCTATCTTGAAGACTCTAGGTTAGTTGCGGCCAATTTTTTTTTTTCCTATCTACTGGATTTTTTTGTTTCACCTTCCTGGTCTTTGGCGGGGGGCTACTGCTTCTACTAGTTCTTACCTTTTGTGCAGCTAGTTATTTTTGTTGGACTTTTCTTTCCTACATTTTATGTTGTAAACTCTATGGTTTCAGGTCCATGTAAAACTCGTTTTACCCTTTATCAAAAGAATAATTCATTATGCAATGAAGAGTAGAAGGAACCCCATTCATTTAATGAATCCATGGTCTACCTAAAAGAATATTAGATGAAATATTGTGAGAAATAACATGGATAGTAGTTTTTAATGTGGACTTTCCAAATGTAATAGGTAATGTGATCACACCAAGCCATTATCTTCCTATGTTATCAAACCCACAAATGGATAAAGAGTTAGGTTGAATTTGGATTTTTTCTATTTCAATCTTATCTAAAAGGTTTATCATACACACATTAAGGGATGAGACATTGTCAACAAGGGTTCTCTTTATCCCCTCCCTATTAACAATAGCTATTATCATGAAAGCTTCATTTTGTTTTTGCACTTCCAAAGGAGGGAACTTACTTTGGTGGAAAAAAATGTCTACATTGATTCCTTGAATTAGGGAGGTTGTATCAATTGGATTTGAACAAGGTGAACCACAAATTGTTGCAATGCATTTTCAAGCATACTATGATAACTAGGTGATGGTTGAATAAGACCCCATAAGGATATCCTAGTAGGAGTGTTTTTAATTTGTTGAACAAGATCATTCTCCTTTCCACTATGTAGAGGAAAATGAGGAGCAATAGGAAAGATAGGTTGAGGAAATAGTAATGAAGTAGGAATGGTTTGTGGTTGCCTATTGTTCCTTGTATTGTATGTGTGAGAAACAATAGTTTAACTTGATTGTTGAGAAAAATTGTTACTATCAATTTGCATCATAAAATTCAATATATCTCTTAGAGCTAATTATTTCTTTCTAGGTGGTTCAAGGATAAGCATTGGTTTATTTTTAACATGTGGTTGTTGTGACGGTACATAGAGGATTAAAACTAGTTTCAAAGATTGCTTCAAGGGATATCTAATGTGCATAACCTCAAAACACTTATCCTTATTTTCATGATCTCTTAGTGAAAGGGAGTCTAATGTCTCTTCATCATCTTCATTTAAGGAAGCCACATTAATATGGTTTGAAAGATATGTTTCAATGTTGTCATTTTCTTGCACCATGATATCTTCCTTAGTAGGAGATTTTTTGGGAGAGGGAAAAATAAGATCTTGATCAGGCTGCATGGTTATATTTTGTAAGATAAATCCATCACAAGTAAGGGAGGCACCAAGAGAAGGATAAGTATGATGTTTATGCTTTCCTTTGATTGGATCCTTTTGTTTAATGATATCTTCCCAAATAGCAGAATCATTAGGAGAGGGAGAAACAAGACTCTCATGACTCTCAATGAGTGTATCTTATAACAATGAAATATCTTGTTCACAACTAGGAGAGATATTAGGAGAAGAACAAATGTGATTTTCATGGTTATCTATGGTTTCATTCTCTTTCACTAAATAATTCTCACAAGTGAGAGATGAATGGAGACTATGTAAAGTGATGTTAAGAAAATTTTCAATGAAATCATTTGCTTGTTCCAAGATATCTTCCAATGTAGGAGATTTTTTGGAAGAGGGGCTTTCAATATTGTCATGAATCTCAATGGGTGTATCTTATAATAGAAAAATACCTTCAACACAAGTAGGAGAGGTATTGGGAGAAGAGAAAATATGATTATCATGATTTTCTATGCTTACCTCTTTTGCTAAAACATTCATAGAAATAGGAGAGATATTAGGGGATGTGGAATTAAGGAATGTGTCAACTTTTTCACTCTCTTGCACTAAGAGACTCTCATAACTAGTGTGGACACCGAAAAAGTAACCCTTCTACTTTTTTTGTCTCATTTGGGCCCTCCTTGTTATTTTGGCTTAATATTGCCTTGATTTAATGTTGTAATGTGGATAACACATTCACATTAGGTATTGGGCCCTTGTAAACTAAATAAAATATATATCTTGTAAAGGTGTTGTAAAGTGTTGTAAATCACTTTCACACTTTTCTAGACTTTTATTAAGAATTTTAGTCTAATGAACCTATTTTTTCCTTAACTCAATGTAGTAAAATTTATTTAATTACATTTTCAAGGTATGCACAAGATCATCATGGAAAAAATAGGCCCTTAAGTGGCAAAAAATTTACAAAAATCAAAGTTAGACAACTTGACGTAAAATTTTGAATAAGTTATCAATATTATTTCAAAAATATGTAATAGAACCTATAGAAAATTGAATGTATTTTATAAACTACTAGGTTTGTTTAAAAAAAAAAAAATCTATTTGGTGAAAATTTGAAATTTCAATGCAGTAGTACTTAAATTTCAGGGAAAAAATAAGTAGGTGTCTATCTGACCACCCTAACCACAATAAAATGATAATATTTTTTTATAAGATTTTAGATATAAGTAGAGGAAACATGTCCCAATGTGATGCACATTTTTTTTGTAATTTTTTTCCAAGTAAATAATTAATTGTGAATATTTTATTACAACTTTTAAAAAATATAAAAAAACTCGTGTGTCTAACCACCTTAATGTGGCCAAAACTTCATGAAATTAAATTTTTCTTTTTTACATCCTATAGTATGTGAAGCATAGAATGTGACACATGTTTTGGATTCAAAAAATGTGATACCATTTGAAAACTATAGATGTTTTTCAATTAGTCTATCAATCAAGACTTTAGTCATAATTTGAATAGAAAATGAATAATAATTAATTATTAAATTCAAAGTAAAGTATAATTTATATTGGTGGAAAGCTAAGAATCTCCTTTAAAAACCCTTTTCGTTTCATCGGTTTTGGGTAAAAGAAAATTTTCAGCCACATACCCATCATATTGCCACTTTTTGGCCCATCATGATCCTGCACATACCCTTCACATTAATCTAAAAGGCTTGTAAATTAAACCTAGCCTTAATCTAATGTTGTAATGTGTTTTACACATTCACATTGGATCTTGTTCCTTTCTAGGCTATGTAGACCTCCTTTTAATGTTTTAGAGTATATTTAAGCACACTTTCACATTGAAATTTGTGTCTCTATCCCTAATCACCCTTTATATCATCATCAATAGGCCCCTAGGCCCCTTATTTTTGCATCTTGAGGCATAGTTTGACTAATATCACAATAAAAACACTCTAAAACCCAAAATATTGAAGACCCACCTCAATAACCTCAAGGTGGGACTCATTTTCCACCTTAGGTGAATGAGTCCCTTTTGAGTACCTTTTCAAAATTGAGGAGGAAAATTGCAATTCTAATTTGACTTTGGATGAATGTCGGCCTTGGGGATCAAAATAATAGCTATTTCAGTTCCTTTCCTATATAAACAAGTTTCCAAATCCTCATTTCATCTGAGTAACATAAGGTATTAATGTTCTTAAGTCAAGCAAGCAAGAGTTAAGCATTTCAAGGTCATCAAGATAGCTTTCAAGAACATTTTCTAAGGCATTTCAGGGATAATTCTTCATCCATTGTTGCAACAATTTAAGATCCCTCGTCATGGAAATGTTCTAATTTTATTACTTCATATTCATGCTTCATTAACTTGTTTCATCATTTTGGTTTAATTACCTAAAAGCAGTTTGACTAAGGCAAACCCCTATTCCTTAACAATGATCATTTTCTCTCTTTCTTTGTGTGATTGTAGATCTATGTGCTTTGAAGTCTTGGAGATGATTATAGAATAGGTTATAAACATGTTGGAGTTATTTCCCTATTGGAAAGGTCAAAATCTTCAATAAAAGTCACTTACAGCCTCTAAAATCAAGGTTTCAAATTAAGACACTTAGAGATACAGATTTCAACAAACCAAGAGCTACAGATTCCACTTCTGAGTTTCCAGAAAAGTAAATGTGGACTCATTCACCAAGAGTGGTGAGTGATTCCCACTATACTTTTTTTTCATAGATTCTTGTGGACTTTCATACCCTTTTGGCTAAAATAGGCTCCAATCCAGTTTTCCAGAATTGGGACAAATTCGCCCAAAATGGTGAATGAGACCCACCAGGCTAAAAAATCAACATTTCAAGAATTTCAGAGCTATTTCTAGTCTTCAAGGTTTCTAGGTGCACACCATTCACATCTTTACTTTTTTTTTTTCCTTTATTTACATTTATAGGGCTTTTCTTAGGTCATTTAGCATTTCTTTGCATATCACACTATGTTTTCAAATGTTTTGCATTTCCCAAGTTTACACTTGGTGGTGAACCTATTTCTTGTCTTCGTCATTCCTAAGGATTCTGTACATTCAAATCTCTCACATCCTCCATTAGGTTGAGATCTCTAAGGTATTCTTCAATGTGGTTATTATGAAATTGGATATCTCTCTCTCCTTGTATCCATTTTTTGTACAAGGAAGGGAAGCATCCATTTCCGGTCTTCACATTTTGCTGAACCCAACTTTTGAACACCATAATTCTTATTTGGAGTCCATCATCATCCTAGATCTAATTTGCATTAACTTTTCATTAGGATTTGCATTGGTTAATTTTTCTCTAGGGTTTCTAAATTTTTGCATGAGTGAAAGTGCATATAGGTTGTGTTTTTGGATCTCAAATCATTGAAAATAATTAGAAAATTGAATTTTCATTTAGGATACACATCATACAAACTAAAATTCATAAAAATCAATTGAAAATTTCTAAATTTTTTGAAAAACAATCCCTATTGGGACTCAGTCAATTTAGTCCCAGTGCACCCTAAAACTACCTTTTACAACATTGAAAACTTTGTTTCTACACTTCTATTTTCTATCATTAAGTATCTGTATTAGTTGGTTGAGTTTATGTTACATGCATTTCATTAGATCTAGCTTAAATAATCTCATTTCATGCATTGCTCAATTTCAAATTTGTATTTACAATATTTCATCTTTTAGGTTGTTGCATAATGTAATCAACAAATTACCTTGTTTCATCTTCTAAACAATCACTTTAAAGAACTGGTGCGATGGGAGCGGGAACTAGTGCGAGCGAGTGGGAAAAAGCAGGTTTTGAATTTTTGAACAGTGTAGAGGGCGGGGGTTCGAGGGAATCTCAGGCAAATGTGGAGACTTCTTCGGGTTCAGATAAAGGTAAGTCGAGTTCTGATGAAAAGGATGTCCATGAAAAAGTCCAGGTGGATCCAGGTGGAAAGGATGGGTCTTCAGTTCCCAAAGCTGTCGTGGATATGTCGGTCAAGGGGGATGAAAAAGGTAAGTCATGGACTTCGTTGTTTGGCTTGAAGCCAAATGAAAAATCATCTTTTCCCCCCATGCATATCCTTTCTAATCCGGGGTCTAGAAAGTTTTCTATCTCTATGCCAGATGAAATCATAGACCATAATATTGCTAGGATGGAGAATGTTTTGGTTGGAAAATTTTTGGATCCTAGGCCTAATATTGAAGTGGTAAGGGAGTTTGTTAAGAATAAATGGAAAACTAGAGGGCCAGTTTCGGTAGCGGCGCTCCCTAGAGGTTTCTTTGCTTTTTAGTTTACCTGTAAAGAGGATTCTAGGGTTGTTCGTACTGGTGGTCCTTGGATTATCAGAAAGTCTTCCTTGGCCCTGAAGAAATGGTCTTCTAGGGTAGATCTATCTAATTCAATCTTTGAAATGGTGCAAGTTTGGGCTAGATTGCCTGGTCTTCCCTTGGAGTATTGGAACACTGATATCTTCAATGGGATTGCTAGCTCTTTTGGAGAACTTCTATCCATTGACTCAATGACGATGGCAAGAAAGCGTTTGGTCTTTGCTAGAATCTGTGTTGGGGTTTCTCAAAATGCTTATCTCCCCTCTTCGATTGACATCCAGTCTAAGTTAGGAGTGTGGAAGCAAGCTATTGAATTTGAAACGACACCCTTTGTCTATTTCAAATGTCAAAAATTGGGGCATTGGGCAAAGAAATGCCCGCTAAATAATAAAAGTGAAAGGGAGAAAGTGGCCAACACTAAGAATGTATGGAAAAAAAAATCAGAGGAGGTGAAGCATGTGCCTGTTCCAAATGTGAAGGAGAATCCTGAAGGATACACCTTTCCACAAGATTTGAAGGAGACCCATAAATGCTTGAACAAGGATGCTTGCCCTGAGTCAGAAGGTACCTGCTCTCAGGTTCCTAAGGATCCTAAATATTTTTTCTCACCTTCTGTGGAAAGAAAGGAAGGCATTCCTTCTGAGGAGGGAGCCCGAGAAACTCTGAAGAATGTCGTAACTAGAAATAAAGATACGGGTTTTGTTCTATCATCACCTTTGTTGTCGACTGGATGCATGAATGTTCCTGGGCTGGAGGAAATACCCATAATGGGTTTGTCTCTAGAGATAGAAATTCTTGCCCCTTTTCTTTCTCTTTATAATAACCCTTGCTCTAATGGGGTTTAAGTTCAGGAGATAGCCAATCTGGAAGTTGTGAAGGATACTTATGAGAACCTAAGCAAGAATATGATAACACCAAATCTCAATAATTCAGAAACCAAGAATGGTTTAATGGATACCCTCCCTTGGGACCAAAGGTTGTTACCTGAGAAGGAAGGGGAATTAGGCAGAGAGTTGGAAAGCCAAGATGAAACTGAGTGGGAGGAGGTTATATAACACTCAAAGTCCAAAAAGAAAAAAAAGAAGGTGAAGGAAACTTTAAGTGGTGTGGTCACCAGAACTAGAGCCAAGGCTGATTGTGGGATGTCCAAGCCTTGCCTGGGAAGAAAATCTGAAAAATGGCAAAGGGAGCAAGGTAGCCTTCAGGATATTGTGGATGGTATCCAAATGACCATCCCGGAGATACTTCAATCCCTACGTAAGAAATGAAAATTATGTCTTGGAATATAAGAGGGATGAATAGCCATCATAAAAAGGATGTTTTGCAAAATTTTGTTAGGGACCATAAACCCAATATTCTTCTTATTCAAGAAACTAAAATGCCTAAAGATAAAGTAGAAAATCTTAAAAAAATTCAGAACTGTGGGGTTCATGTTAATAGTTCAGTGGGTGCTTTGGGGGGTATAGTCACTTTTTGGAATAAGTTGTTTATTAAAGGGGAGCCCTTAATGGAGAATTGTAATGTGGTGGCCACTAGACTCACCCACATAAGAGACAACTTTTGCTGGATCCAATCCAATATATATGCCCCAAACAGTAAGAATGCTAGAAACTCTTTTTGGCTTGAGTTATCTGGTTTTCAAAGATGTTTTGTCAATGAACACTGGCTGGTCATGGGTGATTTTAACACTCCCCTCCTGAATGATGAGAAATTTGGGGGCTCTCAAATCAATTGGGAAAGTAAATATGGCCTCTTTGACTTCATAAACAATAATTCCTTGATTGACTTAGACCTACAAGGAGCTTCTTATACCTGGACTAATAGGAGATTAGGGCCTGATTTGATCCAAGTGAGGCTTGATAGGGCCCTTGTTTCTGGTCAATGGTTTATAGACTATTTTTGTGCTTTGAGAGCCTTGTCAAGGGTTGGATCTGATCAATTTCCTATTTGTCTTTTGTGGATCCTACTAAGGTAAAAAATAACTTCCCTTTCAGATTTGAAATTTTTTGGCTTTCTCATCCTCAAATTTTTGAGGAAATCTGCAAATGGTGGAATATAGATATTCCTGGCATAGCTATGTTTAGGATTGCTAAAAAATTAAAGGAAGTGAAAACTAATGTGTGAAGATGGAAAAAGGATGCCTTTGGGAATTTTTTTGGCTCTAACACAGAAATTCAGGGTAAAATTCAAGAGATTCAAGTTAAAATCCAGAAATGGGGATACATTGACAATTATAGAGAAAAGGAAAATGAACTCATTTTTCAATTGCATGACATCATTGCCAAAGAGGAAGTGTTTTGGCATCAAAGATCTAGGGTGTCTTGGCTGACTGAGGGAGATAGGAATTCTATATTTTTTCATCTGACTGCTTCGAAACATAGGGCTGCTAACAGAATCACTCATATTGTCTCTAATGGGACTAGATTTGAGGAGGAAGATGATATTAGGGAAAAAGCTATCCTTTTCTTTAGGAACCTTCTTTCCTGTAATGGAGAGATTGTTACTAAAGCTCAAGATTCTATGATTGAAGCTATACCTCAAGTAATTGGTCATAATGAAAATTCTTTAATCACTGCTATTCCTTCCAAAGCTAAGATAAGGAAAGCTGTCATTTCTTTTGATGGCAACAAAGCTCTTGGACTTGATGGTTTTCCTTTATTCTTCTTCCAAGTGTTTTGGAAAATTGTTGAGCTAGATGTGGTGAACGCTATCAAGGAATTGTTTGGATCAAGACGTTTGTTGAAAGAATTGAATGCTACTTTTGTGGTCCTTATTCCAAAGAAACCTAGGGCTTCAGAGTTTCAAGCTTTTCGGCCAATCAGCCTATGTAATTCTATTTACAAAATTATTTTAAAGGTGTTGACTTCAAGAATACTTTCTATGCTTCCCCAAATTATTGCTCCGCAGTAGAATGGTTTTGTGCCAGGTAGGTACATTATGGACTCTATTGTTACTGTTCATGAGAACTTACATTCGTTAATGGTTTCGAAAACTGAAGGGTTTATTCTTAAATTAGAAATCTCCAAAGCCTATGATCGGGTTGATTGGGCTTTCTTGTTTAAAATTATGGACAAGTTTGGTTTTAATAACAGAGTCATTCAGTTGGTGAACCAGCTTGTGTCGATAGTTACTTCTGCTATCATTGTGAATGGGTCACCATCAAGGTTTTTTTAGACATCCAGAGGACTCAAACATGGAGATCCTATTTCTCCTATTCTGTTTACTATCTTGGCAGAGAGTTTAGGTAGAAATATTAAAAAGCTTATTGATCAAAGATCCCTTGTTGGTTTAAGACCTTCTTCTTCTCCTCTTACCTATTCTCACCAGAAATTTGTTGATGACACCATTCTTATGGGAATCTGCTTATGGGAAAGTTGTCAACAAGGCTAAGAGTTCAATTTTTTTCATCAATACTCTAGAGTATAGACAAGTCAAACTTGCCTGAATTCTTGGATGTCGTGTTGAGTCTCTCCCATCAACCTATCTTGGCTTACCTCTTTTTTCTAAACCTTTAGACTCGTTCTAGATTTATTTGGTTGAAAAATTCAATAAGAATTTATCAGGTTGGAAAGGAGCTCTTCTAAGTCAAGCTGAAAAAATCCAGCTCCTTAAGGATTCTCTGCAAAATCTTCCTACTTATGCTCTCAGTATATTTAAAATCCCTGCTAAATATGCTGAGGCCATTGAAAAAATTTAGAAAAGGTTTCTATGGTCCAGAGTGGAGGATAAGAAGAGAATGCCACTTGTTCGATGGGATCTGGTCTGTAGACCCAAATCAAGGGGGGGCCTGGGCTTAAGGAAAATTAAAGTTTTGAATTTGTCCCTTCTTTCTAAACAGCTTTAGAAAACTCTTGCTTTAAATGGAGAATGGTGTGATACCTTAAAAGCTAAATATTTTAATAACTATGAGTCTTTAAATGAAATTATAAAATCTTCTTCTTTACCTCGTGGGTCTGTCTATTGGAATGATATGGGTAGAGGAAGAAAGATTTTGGAAATGGGAATTGGATGGCTGATTGGAAATGGAAATTTTGTCAGATTTTGGGAAGGCAGATGGCTTTTTAAAGATCTTTTAATTAGAATAGAGAAATTTAGTAAATAGATGAATGATTGTAAAAAGGAATTTGGAATCTTGGTTAAAGATTATTGGAGGAATGGAGATTATGTTGATTTGAAGACCATCAGTCAGGATCTTGCCCCTGTTCAGTCAGATTTCAGAGCCCTTAGACTAGTTCAACACGAGGTGGAGGATCTTGTTGTCTGGTTAGACAACCTGTCTACTATTTTTTCAGTTGCCTCTGCCACTTCTATGTTCGATAGTTCGATGGAGCATCCTCCCTTCTGGGCTAAGGCTTGGATTAATCACCTAACTCTGAAAATCAATATTTTCTACTGGATAATACTATAGAACAAAATCCTCACTTTGGAAAATATTGGAAAAAGAGGAATTCAATTACCAAACAGATGTTATATGTGCAGGAATGAAGCTGAGACTATTAATCATCTTTTTCTTCATTTCCCTTTTGTGTCGAATATTTGGGATAAATTACTGGGGCTTCTTGAGTTTGTGTGGGTTTTCCTTGCTTCTGTCAAAGATTTCTTCATTCAATGGAAAGCTCCTTCAAAAAATCCTTTTGTGAGAAAGCTATGGTCTTTTATTCTTCCTTTTGTGTCTTGGAATATCTGGAAGGAAAGGAATAATAGAGTGTTTAGGGATAAAGAAATGTCAGAAGGGGACTTGTATGCTAAAATTGTAAGGGCTATAAAGAAAATTTTATCTTTAATTCCTAAAAAAATGTTTGAGAAAGCTTTCTGGTCTCCCTTTGATGTTACTATGGCCAAAAAGTGGAATTCAAAATTAGTTGGGTCAAAAATCCTCAAACCTAGAGTGTGTGGGAGAGATAATGCTAATTGGTCTATGCCGCCTTTGGGATGGATGAAAGCCAACTTTGATGCTGTGGCTAAAGGTAACCCTAGGAAAGCTGGCAGTGGGTGTGTTTTAAGGGACAACACCAGGGCTTTTATTGCGGCTTTTCCTGTGGACATCGAAATTCAAACTAATCATGTTGCAGAAGTTGTTGGGGCTTTTCATGCAGTTAGCCTAGCCCTCAAGATCAACACGAAATATCTTTGGTTGGAGGGCGATTCTTTGAATATAATAAATTATATTCTTGGGATAACCGCCCCTCGTGAACCATCAAAAAATGGATCAAAGACACGAAAACTTTATTAAGTAAATTTGATAAAGTGTTTGTGTCCCACGCCTATAGAGAAGCCAATAAGGTGGTAGATTTCTTCACCAATGAAGGGGTTAAGAAGGGAGGGGAAAACATGTGGAGGAAGAATGACATCCTCCATCCTGAAGTGAAAGCACTAATTTATTATGATTCAGTGCATGGGAGAGAAGGAAATCTTAGTCATGATGAAATGGATAAAGATCAAGTACATCGATTTCATTAGATTTGATGGAACCGACGTCACTTTCTTTTTTAAGAAGAGTTTGCGAAACACTTTCTGGGTGTTCGACAAAAATTACCTAAACGGGACCTAGAGCAACTGTTCTATGTTGTTTTACAGTGAGTTGACTATGGGGGGAGAAAGAAAACGTGTGGAGCCGAGTAATTTCCAAGAGCGCAGAAAGAATGCTAAAGTGTGGGAAAGAATCGAAAAGGGAGGTTTAATCCCATATCTGGAAAAGCTCCATGGTATGGATGAGGGGATGCTGGACTATTTTATTAAAAACTAGAAAAATGGAGAGATTGTGTTGTTTGGCAGGAATGTTAAGCTGAGTGAGGACTTAATTGGGGAAATAATAGGTCTTTCGACTGAGGGTGTTAAATTCTACTGAGACCGACGATTCTCTCATGAAGTGGCCATTAAATTTCCCAAAAAAGATAAGGAGAAAGCGAAGATGGTTAAGGTTGCTAATAGCTATTTTGATGTGGAGTCCATCAAATCTATTTGGAGGAAAGTTTTAAGAGTTATTATGGAATATATTATAGTTGACAGGCGCTTTACCAAAGTCTATGGTTACCACTTTTCCATTCTGAATCATTTCTGTCATAAACTTCTTATATCTCTACCTTTTTACTTATTTTCTTCTTTGAAGAATTGCCTCGATGATGTGGAAAGAAACCCTAGGAGGAATGCTATTATTCACCCTGGTCTTGTTAGACTCATTTTTGAGCATTTTCAAAATTTACCTCCCTTGCCTAAAATTGTTGAAATTGAAGAGTTGGATGATGAGGAGACAGAAAGTAGTAGGAAAATCGAACCCTGGGGCCCCCCTGCTTGTGTTCTTGTTGGTCCTGATACCATTGCTCCCCAGTCCCTATCCTGCTGGAAAACTTTTAAGGATTTTGCCCTGCTGTCTTGTCCTAAATGGCAACTACTGCATGAGTGCCCTAGTCTGGGTTTTGCCTCACTACCCTGTCTTAACCCCCAACCATCTCTTGGTTGCCCTACTCCGGGTTTGTCCCCTGGTTTTAAAGGTAACCCTGTTATGAAACTTGTTTCGTACTCTGGAAATTCTATGGAAATCCTCTTTGAGAAGCCCATGATCAATAAGGAATCGGCCCCTAGTGCCCCTGCTTTTGGAAAATTTGGGAATGATCATTTCGAGTCTCCTATTCAGGATGAAATTAATTATTCTCTTAATAAGCTTAAGCCTGAGGATTTGGTTATTATAGCAGAAAAAAGTACGGATGGCCTTTTTACCGTTCTCAAATGGACCTAGAAAGAAGCCTGTGACTTGAAAGGCCATGTTACTGATCTCAGCAACAAGGTTACGGATTTGGAGAAGAAGATCAGTTGGAATAGTATAGATAATGATGAACAGGAAACTCTATTACCGAGGAAAAGACAACAATTACAGGAGGATAGAGTGGCTAGTATCGAGTGTAACATGTCCAAGATTGAACAAAACATTAGGGCCACTATTGCAAATAATCACAAAATTGCTAGGCATAATACCATCATCATAAATGCCATAGTGGAAAAGCTTGAAAAAAACCAAAAGGGTTCGCTGGTTGTGGATTTGGATGCAGACAGGGGAGGCAGCAGATTGGCTGGTGAAGGGATTTTGACTCGTACCAGGGCAAACATTAAGAGGAAGACCCCAACTTCTTCAAATATGGTTCAAATTCTCAAGCAGGGGTTACAGGACATGCAGAATGTTGAAAAGGATGTTGAGGAATTACTAAACACCTTGGAGTAACGTGGTGTTTTGATTACTGGTTTTTTTGGGCGGTCCTTTTTTGGGCCCTGTTGTCTTTTGGTGATGTCGTTTCCTTTTTGGGATAGCTATCTGGTTGTTTGTACTTTTTTTGCTTATCTATTGTTGTTTAAACTTCGTGGTTTCAGGTCCCTGTAAAACCTATTTTTTCCTTTTCAAAAACAAATTACCTTGTTTCACATCTAAAAATTGCATTTAAGCATTTCCCTTGAAGTCATTGCATTGCACTTTCTTTACTTGTTCATGATAGCATGTTTTCTTTCAAGAGATGCGGCTTTGATATAGTTAAAAATGGATTGCATAAGTACAACATCCCCTCTTATGAGTTCGATTTAGATTACAAAAATGATGTCATTAAGAAACATGTTAATCATCAAACCATTGATAAAATCCTTAATATTGCATTTCCCATTGCTGAGGATGGTAGTGTTGACAATCATAACAATTAAACTTCTTCTTTTCTTGATACCTCTCATATTAATGAAAAGGGTATCTTAGTGAAAGTAGATACAAGAATTGAGGGTCTTGATTGTCCCTCTCCTCATCCTCCTTTGGAAGATATTAGAAAACAAGAAGATGCAATTATAGAAACATTTCTAAACATCACTTTTCCTAATCTCCATTCATCCCTTACTTGTGAATTTTTTTTAGCGAAAGAGGATGATAGCATAGTTAACCATGACAATCAAAGTTTTCCTTCTCCTCATATTCCTCCTTGATGTGAAGAGGATAGGTTAGTGTTATAAGATGCACCTATTATGAGTCATGAGAAACTTATCCCTCCCTTCCCTAACTTCCCTACCATTTGTGAAGATCTATTTGGTAAGCATGAAAATCATAGTTGTCCTTCTCTTGATGCCTTCACTATTTGTGATGAAGCTACTTTACAAAATTTAAGAATGAAATGTGATGAACATATTACAAGCTCTAATACTAGAGTAGATAATATGGCATAAGAGAATGAGACCTTAGAGAAAAATGACAAACAAATAGAGCCTTCTCTTAAACAAGATAATCCAACAATTGATCATTCCCCTACTTGTGATGAATTCATTTTACAAGAACCAACCCTCAAATTTCAAGAACATTTGGCTTGTAGTTCTCCTAAAAAATCTCCTCCTAGCAAGGATATCATGGTACATATAGTGTCTTTAGAAGAAGATGAAGAGGCAACATTAGGCTCTCAATCTCTAAGGGGTGTCAATATTATTCAACCCCAACTAATCATTTACCCACCATCACAAAAACCTCAAACTCAAAACAAACTCAAACACATCCTTTAAGAATATTTTTTTACAAAAACTAAGTTATAATACCATTGCTCATACATATAACACTAGAAATAATCTGCAACCTCAACAACCAACCCTAATACCCTTACCTTTTCCAAATCCCCTATTGACTAGTGCAACTCATTTTCCTTCACATAGTGGGAAAGAGTATGACATTGTTGAACAACTTAAGAATACTCCTGCAAAGATATGTTTATGTGATCTAATTCAGAATTCACCTAATTATCACACTATGCTTCAAATTTTCTTGCAACAAGTTCCTATTCCTTCTAAGCTACAACTAAATGACATAGTAGCTATGATTCAATGAATAAATGTTGACATTTTTTTCCACCAAAGTGAACCCCCCCTTTGGAAGTGCAAAAAAAAATATGATTATTTCATGATCATAGCTCAATACAATAGGATAGGGATAAAGTGAACCCTTTTTGAAAATGGCTCAACCCTTCGTGTGTGTAGCGTAAAGCTCTTGGATAGGCTTCATGTGGATAAATAAAAATTCAACCAGACTCTTTATCTGTTAAGGGATTTGACAATGCAAGAAAACAATCATTTGGTGTGATCCCTTTTCCTATTATAGTTGGGAAGGCCACATTGGAAACACCAATCCATGTTATGCCACATGATCTATCATATAAACTACTTCTAGGTAGGCCATGTATTCATGCAATGAATGGGGTACCTTCTACTCTTCATATTAAAATGAAATACATCTACAACAACAAAGTGTACACACGTAAAGTAGACCCTAACCCAAACAGTTTTTTAAACATTGAGAAAAACTAGGAGAATCCTTTATCCACATTAACACCAACCACACAAGTGGAACCTATGCAACATAAATAAAAAGAATAACACATTGAGGAAATCATGAAGATGGTAGAAGATTATTTGGGTTCCTTAGATTTCACACCAACATTCATGGGAGAATACAAGATCATAAACAAAGATTCTGACAAGGGAAAAGAAAAAATGGTACTGTCAAAACAAAATTTGAACTACCCTTTGAAAGCATCCACCTCAACCACTTTAGAACACAAGAATATAAATTACAAAACAACCTTTAATGAAATTTATTACGAACAACCACTAGATCCAAAAGCAATGAAAAAGATTTATGGAAAAGGTTATGAACTTATTAAATAACTTGGGTATAGTGCAAAAGGATGTGGTGCTAGAGAACAAGGTATCTGCAACCCTATAGAGCCTAAAATACAAGAAACAACTCATGGTATTGGTTATTGTCCTTTGATAGAAATAAACAAGCCTTCACTCAATATCAACACTCTTACAAAATATTCCTCTAAGCCAATCTTAATGATAGTGCACACTATACTAATCAAAACTAGTTGTCTTCATTGTTTTTATTTGCAAGAAATGAAGCAAACAAAGAAATATTTATTTAATTTCAATGTCATCTCGCAACACACTAATTATTTGAGTTCGTTAGATTTTACACCCTCCTGTAAAGAAGAGAATAAAATATCATAATCTAAAGATTCTTTCATAGGTATGACAACTAATACCAAGCAAGAAATATATTTCCTGCAAACTACAAGAACACCTTCTACCATTGATCAAGAGGGTATCTTGTCAAGACTCCTCCAAGATCACTTGATATCTCTCCCTCCAAGAACTTGAAATAAATTTTATTACAAGACTTCATTTTGTGCATATCATACAGTTCATCATCATGCTACTAATGAATGTAAAGCTTTGAGTAGTAAAATTTAACATCTTATGGATTTTGTTGCTCTTCCTTGGGTTGATGCACCTAATTACTCTTACTTATTTTCATCCTTTTTGGTTCACCCTTGTCCTGCACTAAGTGGCCGAAAGGAGTTAGTTAGCCTTGTCCTCATATGTCACTCATTGTCTCTTATTTTTAGCTAATTGATCACCTTTCATGTACATATAAGAGCAAGCTTGGGATGTGGATGAAATACCTTGAGTTGGATCACATGTGACATACTTATTCATGATTTATCTTATTCAAAACATATGACTTGGCATAGGGATTTTTGAATAAGCTCTCATATCCTCTTCTACTTTAAAGCAATTACTCACAATAATGGTGTTAGCAACCACTTTAAAGTGGGGGACTACATAGACACTCATGTTTCACTGCATGATTTTATTTCTTCTTGTGATGCATCCTTTTCTTGGTGGTTTCATTGGGCTTGATTCCCTCCAAGAGCATGATACTTCTTTGACACATCCTCTCTTGGAAATATTAGGCACAATGTTCCCTAAGAAGAGACCTTGCACGAACTAAGTAAAATCCCTTTGAACATTCCTTTCACTATTTTGCATTTACGATGTCTATGAGTTTCAAGCATACGAAGTTTTGCTTGCCTCATAGAGATCAAAGATCATTTTTGTGTGGCTCCTTATCAAAGTTATCATGAGGTATAAATTTGGTATGGTTGAGCGAGAAGCCCAATCCAATGCATGACTTTCCCCATAGCTACTTACATTTGTGTGAGTACATACCATCCATGAGTGTATGTTTCTCACATTTTAGGACTTCTCACCCAACAGATAGCCAAGAGTTTTGTCACCTCAGAGTGAGTATGATTTTTCAGAAAAACAACCTAGATCTAATCCACATCATGTTTGACAAATGGTTGGAGCTTGATCTTATTCTTACTTTTCCTTTTCTTTTTCTCTCTTTCATCTTTGACATTGTATGCTTGTTCCTTATTGTTCTTCTTGATATCATTTTCATGTGTGTTATCTTGTGCTTATGTTAGTCATGAGATCTTGATCCTAGGGGATTGATCACCCCTCTTGATCATTGTCATCCCATCTTGCTAGCATTAGTTCATTGGAATCCCTCTTGATATGTGTCGGTCTACTTTAGTGTGAGTTTGAAGAAGCTTCATCCTCTCCATAAAGTGAGAGCTAAATGTGGACACCGAAAAAGTAACCCTTCTACATTTTTTGTCTCATTTGGGCCCTCCTTGTGATTTTTGCTTAATATTTCCTTGATTTAATGTTGTAATGTGAATAACACATTCACATTAAGAATTGGGCCCTTGTCAACTAAATAAAATACATGTCTTGTAAAGGTATTGTAAAGTGTTGTAATTGACTTTCACACTTTTCTAGAATTTAATTAAGAATGTGTGTAATGAACTTATTTTTCCCTTAATTCAATGTTTAAAAATTTATTTAATTATATTTTCACATTAATCTAGAAGGCTTGTAAATTAAACCTCGCCTTAATATAGTATTGTAATGTTTTTTACACATTCACATTTGATATCGTGCCTTTCTAGGCTAAGTGGACCTCATTTTAATGTTGTAGAGTGTATTTAACCACACTTTCATACTGCACTTTGTGTCCCTATACCTAATCACCCTTTATATCATCATCAATAGGTCCCTAGGCCCCTTATTTTTACATCCCAAGACATAGTTTGACTAATATCCCTATACAAACATTCAAAAATCTTAAAATCTTGAAGACCCACCTCAAAAACCTCAAGATGGAACTCATTCTCCACCTTGGGAAAATGAGTCCCCCTAGGTGGGACCCATTCTCCAATGGTGGTGAATGAGTCCCTTTTGGGGAACTTTTCAAAATTGAGTGGGAAAATTGTAATTATAATTTGAGTTTTGATGAATGTCAACCTTGGGGATCAAAATAATGGCCATTTGAGTGCCTTGCCTATAAAAAAAAGCTTACAAATCCTCATTTCATCCAAGTAACATAAGGTATTCGTGTTTTCAAGTCAAGAAAGTGAGAGTTAAGCACTTTTTTATGGTCATCAAGATAGCTTTCAAGATCATTTTCTAAGGAATTTGAGGGCAGATTCTTCATCCATTGTTGCATCAATTCAAGATCCCTCATCATGGCAAGGTTCTAATTGCATTACTTCATATTCATGCATCATTATCATGTTTCATCATTTTGGTTTAATTACCTAAAATGGGTTTGAGCAAGGTAAACCCCTATTCCCTAACAATCAACATTTTCTCCTTTTTTGTGTGATTGCATATCTAGGTCCTTTGATGGCTTGGAGATTATTGAAGAATCGGGACTGATTCACCCAGAATGGTGAATGAGTCCCACCAAGCTTAAAAATAAATATTTTGATAATTTTAGAGCTATTTCTAGTCTCTTCAAGGTTTCCAAGTGCACACCGTTCACTTCTTTACTTTGTTGTTCTACTTTATTTACATTTATAGGGATTTTCTTAGGTCTTTTAGCATTTGTTTGCTTATCACACAATGTTTTCAAATAGTTTGTATTTCCCAAGTTTACACTTGGTGGAAAACCCATTTCTTATCCCCATGATCCCCAAGGATTCCTTAAAGTTAGATCTCGCACATCCTCCATTGGATTGAGATCTCTAAGGTATTCTTGAATGTGGATATTGTGAAATTGTATCTCTCTCTCCTTGTCTCCATTTTGTGGACAAGGAAGTGAAGCATCCATTTTTGGTGTCCACAACTAGGAAAGATATTGTAGGAATGACTAACATGCTTGTTAATGAGATTTTTTTTGGCATATTTGGAAAGGACAGATACTAACATGGTGAATTTTGAGTGTGTGCATAAAATGAAAAGTAATTTATCTAACTTATGCAATCCTTCAAAATGTAAATAATTTTCTAACAAACCTAATGATTTTCAGTGCTAAAATAATTTTTGGAATGATTTAAAAATGGATATAGTAAATGGATGATTAGACCTATATTTCTAAAATAAAAATTCCTAAAAAAATCTAGACTAAAACAAAGGGGTTACTAGGAGATCTAGGAAGTGCATAAAATCACAAAAAATCTCAAAATGTTAGTTTTTATAGGTCCTGAAGGACTCATTCACCCATGGGAGAATAGGTCCCTATATAGAGATTTTTAAAAATGAAAAATTTAGTTTTTGAGTGATTATATCTATTGTATGTTCCAAGTCTCAGACTGATATTTCTATAACATAATTTTCTAGAATTTGATGATCTAATGCAAGTAAAATTAATGACAAATGATGAACTATATGAAACTTTTTGAATTGTAATTTTTGACTCAATTTTAGAATTTGAATGATTGAACATACACTAATATGCAGGTACTATGCAAAATTAGTTTAACTTTATGTAATTTTTGTTGAATTTTTAGATTTAAAATGAATGCAAAATATAATTTTACACCTAAAATGCAATGAAACTTTAAGCCAAATTTAGAAACCCTAAATGTAATTAATTCATTAAAATCCTATATCTAGGGTTTGAATGCACTCAAAATCAGAAATTAGAATGTTCAAAAATTCAAGTCCACCAAAATGAAACATAGAAAAATAGGGCATAAGGTTCAAGCACATAGGATTTTATACTAATTTTGGAATATTTAGCCAAACTTACTATAAATAGAAAGGGAAAATGGAGTCAATGAACCTACCTATTCTCTGGGTATGTGTAGGATCATCATGCAAAAAACAGGCCCTTCAGTGGCAAAAAATTTAGAAAAATCAATGTTAGGCAACTTGACGTAAATATTTGAATAAGTTATCTATATTATTTCAAAAATATGTAAGAATAGAATTTGTATAAAATTTAATGTAGTTTATAAAATACTAGGTTTATTTAAAAATAAATAAAATCTATTTGGTGAAAAATTGAAATTTCAATGCAGAGTACATAAATTTCGGGAAAAAATAAGAAGTAGGTGTATGTTTGACCACCCTAACCATAATAAAATGATAATTATTTTTTGTAATATTTTATATATAAGTAGAGGACTCATGTTCGGATGTGATGCATATTTTTGTAATTTTTTCCAAGCAAATAATTAATTATGAATTTTTATTAAAACTTTTAGAAAATATAAAAATTGCCTATCTAACCACCTTAACTTGGTCAAACTTCATAAAATTTAATTTTTCTTTTTTAATCCTATATTATGTGAAGCATAGAATGTAACACATGTTTTGGATTCAAAAATATGATACCGCTTGAAATTTATAGATGTTTTTCAATTATTGATCGGACATTAGTCATAATTCTAATAGAAAATGAATAATAATTATTTATTAAATTCAAATTAAATCATAATTTAAATTTTGGAAAGTTGAGAATCTCCTCTAAAAACCCTTTTCGTTTCATTAATTTTGGGTGAAAAAAAAGTCGTCAACCACATACCCTACAAATATTGCCACTTTTTGGCGCACCATGATCCTGCACATACCCTTCTATTTCATTCAGAAAATGAGATACCCAACTTAAAATCCACTTTCAACCTTTAGGTGAGTGAATTATTTGAGTAATCTTGCAATTTCCTTTATATGTGCATGTGGGCTAAACAACACTTTCGGGTGACAAGCCCACATGCAAGAAGAATTATCTTCCCATCTCAAGTGCTCTCTATTTTGCTCTCAAATATCATGAATTTAATGCAATATTATCAAGATCTAGTGCTAATTGCAAAGAAATTTTTCAAACCCTAATTTCTTCAAAACAATGCTCTATTAATTACAGTTCAAAGATATAATATATTTGTTGGGGATGGGGACATAGGAGGATTTTTTCCTAGAGTTTTTATCAGGCATCACTATGGGTTTGAAGAATTTTATGACTCTATCAAATTAGCTCTACAATACAAAAGTTATAATAGGTTGTTCAATGTATTAAGGAAGAACTGTCAAAAGGTTTGTGTGAACAAGGATATGGCCATGAAGGAAAAATATTATGTTATCTCTTTCCTCAATGCTCACTCTCCTCATTCTCCCATTATTTTTTTTGGGGTGAAAGAATGAGGGAATTCTTGTGGTTTGAATGTAGGTCATGAGGAAGCAATATTTGCTCATGATAGTTCATAAAATGCTAACATGAGAGGAAAGGGTTTGATAGCTCGTCCATTCTTGGCTTGGGGGAATCAAATAGTAAATGACCCACTTATAGGCCATGGATCCTGTGTACATAGGATGCATGATTTTTTTGAGCCAGTTACAGAAGTTGGTCCTCTTTCCCATGATACCCAAGCTCTAGAGAATGCAGAGGCTCAAAACAAAAATTTAGTCTAAGTGGTTCAAATGGAAGAATAGTCAGATTGTTACCAAGCAGTTTTTGGAAATTTTGCATCATACCAAGGTCTACTCAAAGGATTGAAGATGGGTATACAAAATGGGCCCATTTTTTATTTGAAAATTTGTAAATAGTATCAAAAATATGATATGAATTTTTTGTTTCCCTCTACATTGTAGCTAAAAAAAATTTTTTGATGGGCAGTTTCAGAAATATTTTGGAATTTTGTATATTCCATGCCATATGATACAATTCCTAAAATCTTATGTACAAACCTATTTTATTATAAATATAAATATATAGGTCATTGTCCTTTTATCCAAAAAAAATAACACCAGATATAAGTAGATTAAACATAGAGCTAATAAACACAATTTATTTCATGCAAATTGGATGAGTAGAATACACCTAAATTTGATCTCAAAAATAGTTGCAAAGTATCTTGTTATTGTGCAAAGTGTCTTGAGATAAATTTTTGAAAGAAATGACTAAACAAGGGTTTTGTGAGAAATCTTAAAAATAGAAAATGTATTCATTCATGACATGTAAATATTAGATTTGATAGATTAAACATAATACTAACAAAAGTAATTTATTTCATGTAAGTTGGATAAAGGGAAAATCTTGTGCACTTGCTACAAAATATTGTTTCCAAAAATTTTCTGAGGACTCATTCACCCTATGGAGAATGAGTCCTTTGTAGGGATTTTCAAAATTGCTTTCTACGCCCTTAGTTGTTGTGCCTACACTTCCAAATTCCTAGGTTTCATAGTCAGATAATCAGAAATAAATCTAGGGTCTGAGTGTTTGTGAGATGACAACAAATGAAAAATTGCAATTTTGCAACTTTGAGATCTTCAAATTTTCTTTAGCCTACAAATATGCAACACATGAATAGGGGGATTTTTGTTTTGGGTGAATGGCAGTTTTCCTTGGTCAAAACCCATTTTAGTAATTAAACCTTCAAATGAAATGAAATAGCATGAAAGGAATGATGAATGAACAACTCAATGTCACAACTCACCAAACCTTTGATTAAGCCTTTGGAAATATGAAAACTTGATGTTGATCTTGCATGAAATGGCTTCAATGGATGTGCATCTTGATACTTGAATTCTTGGATTAGATCTTGGAACCTACATCATAATGTGAGCTCCAAAAACGTGCATGATTGAACATATCTTTGACATGATGCTTGAGATCTTGAATGCTACAAAAAATGATGAATAAATTTCCCTTGAATGATCTTGGCAATAATATTTTCTCTTGTGAAATTTCTCTCAATTATGCTCTTGAAATTTAATGTTCATTTGATAAAATAAGCTTGTGTTTGTAGACATTTATCCTTAATTTCCTAAAATTAAAAAATTACAAGATGACCTTTGAAATTTGAATTTAGGATCATAGAATACCACAAAAACATGATTTAAAAATGGGTTCCATGTCTTAGGGAGGACCCATTCACCCATGGGTGAATGGGTCCCAGGAATTCCTAGAATACACACTGCTCAATGTGAAGTATTATGTATTCACATTAATTGATGTTGGGTTTTCCCTTCAGAAAATGTAATTTAATGCGGTTGTAAATGAATTAAAGGGCCAATTAAGCTCAATTAATTAAGGGGGCCCTATATAAGTGTGAAATTGTAAAGGGATACACTTTATAACACTAAATTAATGCACGTTTAAGTCCATTTTAATTAAGAGGTCCCAAATAAGTGTGAAAATGTAAAAAGATGCATTTTACAACACTAAATTAAGGCATTATTAAGTTTGTTTTAATTAGGAGGGACCAAACAAGTGAGAAAATGTAAAGGGATGCATTTTTATACACTACAATATATGTGTGTGTACATATTTTGATATATCATACAGTACTAATGGGCCCACTTTCTTTATGGTTGGGGTGGACACACATGGGTGGACTAGGTTTGTCATGTAGTGCATCTTAAAGACTTCCCATGATGTGCCTATCTAGGGGACTACCCTAGAGGTGTATAGGTTGGCTTCATCAGGCCAAAATGCCCATTTTTCTAAGCTCATTGTGCATCTCAAGACAACATACAAGGATGTATAGGTGGAGGTCATTTTGAGGATTACATATGTGGAAAGCCTCACTAGACATAGGGGTCAGCTATCAAGGGAGATGTAGGCTATGCTCGTTGAGAGAGACAATGTTAGGAAAAGAGCTAAGAGTGTTGAGAAGGCACATGATGCTCTTCAATTCTGACTTGATGACCTTGCAATTTAGCCAACACTTGTGATGTCAAAAGGTAGCCTAAAGTTACTGGAGGCACTAAGGAGAACAAAGATATAGATAGGCTAATTGTAAGGAGAGATCAAGGGATTGCAGGTAGGCATGTCAACCTCACAGTCACACAAGTCTTGTTTTTCTTCTACCATCCAACCTCAACCATGATTTCCACAAAGACCAGAGGGTTGAGGGAGCCACATGCCCAAACATTAGATGTTCATGATGATATGCATCACTTTTTACCAATGACATATATTGTGTATAACATTCTTGATGTATAGATATTGATAGATATACAAATACCACTTTTTTTTATGATAGTGGTGTGATACATGTACATGACTTACATTTGTTATATAAATACATAAGATTTCGATTGTGATGTCATGGTGTTCATTTTTTTATATTCATTCTTTTACTTTCATGTATGATTATGTGATAGATGTTATACTTATCGATGTATATTTAGATTAGATTTTATCATGATCTAATAAACACAAATGTATGGGTATGTGTAGGATCATGATGGGCCAAAAAGTGGCAATATGATGGGTATGTGGTTGACGACTATTTTTTTACCCAAAATTGAAGAAATGAAAAGGGTTTTTAAAGGAGATTCTCAGGTTTCCATTGATATAAATTATTCTTTACTTTGAATTTAATAAGTAATTATTATTTATTTTCTATTCAAATTATGACTAATGTCTTAATTAATAGGCTGATTGAAAAACATCTATAGCTTTCAAATGGTATCACTTTTTTTGAATCCAAAACATGTGTCACATTATATGCTTTACATACTATAGGATTAAAAAAAGAAAATTTGAATTTCATGAAGTTTTGACTAAGTTAAGGTGGTCAGACATATGAGTTTTTATATTTTTTTAAAAGTTGTAATAAAAAATTCACAATTAATTATTTACTTGGAAAAAAATTACAAAAAATATGCATCACATTGGGGCATGAGTCCTCTACTTATATCTAAAATATTATAAAAATATATTATCATTTTGTTATTGTTAGGGTGGTCAAACAAACACCCACTTCTTATTTTTCCCTAAAATTTAAGTACCATTGCATTGAAATTTCAAATTTTCACCAAATGGATTTTTTCTTAAACAAACCTAGTAGTTTAGAAACTACATTGAATTTGCTATAGATTCTATTCTTACATATTTTTGAAATAATATAGATAATTTATTCAAATTTTTACGTCAAGTTTCCTAACTCTAATTTTTTTAAATTTTTTGCCATTTTTTCCATGATGATCATGCACATACCTGGATGTATGTTAATTAAATACAATGATGATATAATTTCCTAAAAAAAAAATGTAATCCATAGATACACAACATAATAAAAACACATGTATGTATGGAATTTCTAATAAAAAAAACTACGTGCACACATGTGTACATATAACATAGTGTAATAATGTTAATAAATGAATGTCACAACATGATATACCATAATCCATAGGGGACAAGCATTATACACATTACACATATACACTATCAATAGTATTGATGAAGATGCATCACATTGATGGTCTATTTTAAAGGTATTTCATCCATAGATGACAATCCATAACCATACATGGAGATGATAACATAAGGGCCTAACTAATTATGACTAAAATTTACATTTATTTGATTCTTATAGAGAACCAAATCACCTACCTCGAAAGTCCTAGATAGGACACCCTAATTGTAATGTATAGAGAGGGATCATTGATAAGCTTTAAGATGGTCAAGGGCCAATAATCAACACTCATTGAGCAACTCAAGCTAATGCAAATGATTAGAGTGATAAGTCTCATAATGAATTAACCCTTTAAGGGAAACTCACATAGAAGAAATTTCGAACTCTAAAGGCATGATAGCCTCAGCCCCATACACAAGGCTATAAGGCATTATTCTACTCACTGTATGAACACTTGTGCAATAAGCCCATAAGGCATATGTTAATTAAGTATGCCAATCCTTACCATGTTTGTTTACTATTTTTTGAAGGATGATCTCAAAAGCTTTATTAGATGCTTTGGGTTGGCCATTATATTGAGGATAATATGGTATAGAAAATATATGTTGAATATAAAACTTCTCCATAAATTGCTTCACCTCTTTGTTCTTAAATGGCATACCATTGTCAAAAACAATAATAGAAGGCAACCCAAAGTGAGAAAAAATATTATTTAAAAGAAAGCTATAGATGGCTTCAACATTCATGGATTGAAGAGAGATAAATTCAAAAGTAATCTATAGTGGTGATGAGAAAGACATTCCCTTTAGAAGAAGAGGGTGATATTTTTCCAATAATATCCACCCACTTTGTGAATGGCCAAGGAGAGGTCCAATTTTCAAGCTCTTGAGTAGAAGTGTGAATGAGATTACTATGTTGTTGATATTGTAGATACTTCTTGAAAAAGGAAAAGGAATCTTGTTCCATTATTTTCCAAAATTATCCCATGTGAATTAGTTTTCACACCAAGAATTTACCACCAAAATGTCAACCCCCATAGCCCAAATGGGCTGCCTTAAGGGTGAGGGATATTTCCTCTTTAGTGAGACATCGAAGAAGAAGACCATTATAAGAATTTCAATAAAGAACATTAGATAATACAACATAGTGGACTGAAATTTTTTATATCCGAGTGTGATCATTCTTCATCACATCATTAGGAAAATTCCCAATCTTTAGATAGTTGAAAATGCTAGAATACCATTCCTTTGATTTTATGTGAGAAAACATGAGAGTATTGGATTAAGGTTAATTAAAAATAGGAGAGTGAAGAACATGAACCATAAAGTAATATTCTTCTAGATTTTTTTTTAAGGGAACTATGGAGGCGGTGCTCACCATGGCATCTGTGTGTCAATTTTCTCTCCTAGAGATACTTTCTATTGTAAAAGAAGAAAGGAAATCAAGTAAGGATAAATAGAAGTCTTGATATTGAGACAAGTTACTCTACTTTGCTTGATATGTTCCTATAATTTTATTTATGATAAGTTCAAAGTCACCATGTATGTGAAGGTGTTTTATGTTTAAAGTGATCATAACATGCAAGTCAGCAATAAGGGCTTTGTACTCGATGATATTATTGGTACACTAAAATTCTAATCAAAAGGACACATGAACTACCTTACCCTCAAGCAAGATTAAGACCACACCTATTGTAGAACCAATTTGACATCTAGATCCATCTAAGTACATTTCCCATATAGGCTCATGATCAATTATAAAAAATTCTTCATCCAAAAAAAAGTATAGACCATGGAAGGAGTGAGATAATAGAGCATCTTCTAATTGATTGGCAACAACTTGACCCTTTGATGATTTTTTAGTTACAAAATTTATGTAAAAATTAGAAAGAAACATTACCCATTTTGCCAACCTTTTAGCAAGATCAGTTCTAGTGAAGAGGTGCTTCAAAATATCACTTTCTACAATGAAATTAATTTCAACACATGAAGGAATTAATGTCTTAACTTTTTCATTGTAAATATGAGAGTGAGACATTATCTCTCCATGGAAAAGCAACGAGTTTCATAATTAGCTACAACACATCTAATATAATAAACCATTCTTTCTTAACCTTCATCATCATAATAATCCAAAAAATCTTCCAAGGCATATGGTAGCACAACTAGATAGAGAAGAAAGGGCCCATCCTACATAGGCAATATTAAGATATAATGATTTTCCAAATAACTTCTAATTGACTCAAAAGCCCTTTCACACTCATTGTCCCATAGGAAGTGAATATCTTTATTCAAAAAATGTGTGGAGGGAAGGGTACGATCAACCATTTGAGATATAAAACTATGATTTACCTAAATCTTCCCATACAAACTACATAATTGAGAGATGTTTCTAGGTGGAGACATGTTAACAATGGCATCAATCTCATTTTTGTTGACCTAGATTCCATGATGAGAGACTATAAATACTAAAAGTTTGTCTGTGTCTATATTGAAGACACACTTTAGAGGATTTATCCTCATCTTATTGAGTCAAATCCTTTCAAAAATAAGAAATAGATTCTTTATACGATGTGGATGAGCTATGGACTTTTCTCAGATATCATCAACGTAGTCTTCTAGAATTTTACGAATGAAATCAAGAAAGATTAGGGTCATTTCCCATTGGTAAGTTGCACCTACATTCTTTAACATAAATGATATGACCATATGTGGTTGATGACTCTTTTTATACCCAAAATTGATGAAACAAAAAGGGTTTTTAAAGGAGATTCTCAGTGTTCCACCGATATAAATTATGCTTTACTTTGAATTTAATAAATAATTATTATTCATTTTCTAATTGAATTATGATTAAAGTACTGATTAATAGGCTGATTGGAAAACATCTATAGCTTTCGCATAGTATCACACTTTTTGAATCTAAAACATACATCACATTCTATGCTTTGTATACTATAGGATTTAAAAAAATGAATTTCATGAAGTTTTGACCAAGTTAAGGCGGTCATACATATGAGTTTTTATATCTTTTAAAGTTTGCAATAAAAAAGTCATAATTAATTATTTACTTGGAAAAAAACTACAAAAAATATGCATCACATTAGGACATGAGTCCTCTACTTATATCTAAAATCTTATATAAAAAAATATTATCATTTTATTGTGGTTAGGGTGGTCAAAAAAACACCTACTTCTTATTTTTTCCCTGAAATTTAAGTGCTACTGCATTGAAATTTCAAATTTTCACCAAATAGAATTTTTTTGAAATAAACCTAGTAGTTTAGAATCTACATTCAATTTTCTATAGATTATATTCTTACATATTTTTGAAATAATATAGATAACTTATTCATTTTTTTACATTAAATTGCTTAACTCTGATTTTTCTAAATCTTTTGCCACTTAAGGGCCTATTTTTTCCATGATGATCCTGCACATACCCTAGTACTTTCAAAGAGCATGTCAATGCATCAAAGGATAGAGATAGAATGCAATTATTTAGAGTGGAAACAATCGAGGCTTGACAAGTGGTTGCTAACTCATAGAGGTGGATAGCCTTAGGGTCAACCTTGATTGTAATCACTTGATTATTACCAATAAAATTTATGCAACGATGCAAAGTAGAGGTCACAACTCCCATAGTGTGGATCCAAGGTCTTCCCAAAATAATATTGTATGGTAAATGGCCAAGCATCACATAAACTAAGGTGGGTAAGGTAATGGTTCCTAGCCATAAAGGAAAGATTATTGTACCCTAGGCTTGACGACCTACATTATCAAATCCAAGAGTATACGAAGAAGAATTAGCTAGAGAAGAATAATCAACCTTAATCTTAGGTAATAAATCTAAGCTACATGCATTGAGAGCCAAACTATTGTTAATGAGAACATGTCTAATATCGATATTATTAGCATTAATTATAATCAACAACAAATCCGCTTTCTTCTATACATTCGAGGGTACAAGTTCCTACATATAGAATGTAATATAAGATGAATCTACAAAAATATGAGACATCAACACTTTAAAATCCATTGGCCTAGCGGAAGAAGGAAAGAGGATCTTTTCTAAGGCTTCATGAAGCATACCTTAATAAATCAGATTGATATGAAGCATATACCATAATGAGATATTAGTTGGAGTAACGTAGAGCTTTAGCCATAGGTTTAGGTATTGAAGGAAGGCTTAGTTGGGAAGGTGGTAAAGAATTAGGAATCAAAGTAGGTTGAGCAGTACAATCAAAATATGGTTGTTTCAAATTCTACTAATTTCTTCTAGTATTATATGTGTGCCCCATGACATTATAAGAGTAAGAATCTATAGCTCTTTAGAACCTTGTACACAAATATATCAAGTCATTAGAGTATGGGACCCCATGAATAGAATGAATACTCTTAGGAGAAGGACTAGATGGATTCAGATAAATTATAGGTCTCTTAGACTTTGAGGGAGCCATAAAGGCTACCACAACATTCATCTTCACTTCTCAACTTGTGAAGAGGGAGTAGATGATTATGAAGAAGAAGTTTGTTTAGGAAATCTATGGAGAGGAGATGATTCCTCTAAGAAACCATCTAGGGAATCATATAATATATTGAAATCCTCCTTAGAAAAAGTGATATCATATATTTTGAAACATTGCAATAAATATTCGACATCCTTCATGTTAGGCTCATCAAAAATATAGGATAGGGGGATCCATTACTTATGATTCCCTTCATTTCCAAGAGTGTCCAAGGAATAGATTTCCCTAAACTACCTCAATTTAGTTAAATGAAGAAATTGTAATGAAAGGACTGAAGACAAAATATGAAAAAAGGAAATACATAGATAGCTTCAGGAATAGAGAGAGAAGATCATTGAAATTCCTACCATAGAAGGAAAATATCTTGGTCTAAAGAATGACAATGCAGGAGTGAGACACTAGCATGACACACTAAAGTTCCAGAGGCAAGCTAGAATCCTCTATGGAATAGAGCACTAAGTGTCTAAACATAAATGAAAAGGATATGGGTATGTGTAGGATCATCATGGAAAAAATAGGCCCTTAAGTGGCAAAAAATTCAGAAAAATTAGAGTTAGGGAACTTGACATTAAAATTTGAATAAGTTATCTATATTATTTCAAAAATATGTAAGAATAGAATCTATATGAAATTGAATGTAGTTTCTAAACTACTAGGTTTGTTTAAAAAAAATAAAAAAATTATTTAGCAAAAATTTGAAATTTCAATGTAGTAGTACTTAAATTTTAGGAAAAAAATAAGAAGTAGGTGTATGTCTGACCACCCTAACTATAATAAAATAATAATATTTTTTATAAGATTTTAGATATAAGTAGAGGACTCATGTCCTGATATGATGCATATTTTTTGTAATATTTTTCCAATTAAATAATTAATTATGATTTTTTTATTACAACTTTTAAAAAATATAAAAACTTGTATGTCTGGACACCTTAATTTGGTCAAAACTTCATGAAATTCATTTTTTTCTTTTTTTAATATTATAATATGTGAAGCATAGAATGTGACACATGTTTTGGATTCAAAAAATATGATAGCATTTGAAAGCTATAGATGTTTTTCAATTAGCCTATCAATCAGGACTTTAGTCATAATTCAAATAGAAAATGAATAATAATTACTTATTAAATTAAAAGTAAAGCATAATTTATATTGGTGGAAAGCTGAGAATCTCTTTTAAAAACCATTTTCGTTTCATCAATTTTGGGCCAAAAAAAATTCATCAACCACATACCCATCATATTGCCACTTTTTGGCCCATCATGATCATACACATACCCATCTACTAACTATCCTAGATTCAAGGTTTTCTTTATCAATTGAATTAGAAAAAAGTACAAAAAATCTGCATAAATGACAATGAAGGTAGAGTACTAACTTACAAAGAGTCCTATGTATTAAAACCTTCCTTCAATCCCTACATGAACAACCTGCACACATGGTAAGCAAAAAAAAAAATTTGTAGTGATTTTGGGGCTTGCCATAATCAAACCCTTGTTTTGGTGTTCCCACCTTCGTAGACCACCAAAAATATAGAGAGAAATAGATGCACAACAAAGTAGATAAAAAATGATAAAAGTAAACCCTGCTCAATGAGAACCCATATCATGACGTAAATACACAATAGATAAACTATTCACAAATAGACAAGAAGCAAGAAAGCATTAACAATTCCCCCTCTTGGCTTGATACAAACATAGTTGAGCACTTACAAGAGAGCTTTGGCTATTGGAGGGACCTCATTCTAGTAGAGCTTTGTTGTATAAACGAGATTGAGAGAATAGAAGGGCAAGAAGAGAGAGCTTGAATGAGAGAGATCTCAAACATAAGAAATGAATAAGAATAGAATGAAAGAATGATTTTTGTGTAGCTATGTGGGTAGGAGGAGTCATTACTCTCAAAATTTGACCACAAAGACACACATCGTGAGTCAAAGATTCGAAGATTCTCCATTTGAACTCATAAAAATATGGGGATGCTTAAACGTCGCATAGACACCCCTCATCATTTTTTGAGAAATGAGGAGGTGGACTATTGTCGCTTCATCATTAACCCTTATGAAGTTGAAATCATGAAGTTTTCACTCAAAAGGTTCTTATCATAAATGCAGGTAGGCATAATAAATGTAAGGGTCAAATGTACAATTGTGAAATTGCCACATGGTACAATTTTACAAGATTATAGGATGAAAGCCTCATATAGATAACTCAATAGCTTCTAAGATTGGTTCCATAGTGAGTTTGAAAGAAATGCACCCAACTTTGACCATTCCATCCTTCCACATGTTAGTGAATTCTATGGATAAATTAGGGTCATGACCTTTCATCACTAAACATAAGAGGCCAACTTTCCTATTTGAAGGATCATTCATAAATCTTTATCCTTCTTCCAAGTTTCACATGAGGTGATTTCTTCTTGAAATAGGTTTCCTCCTATCTCACCAAACACTTCAAAAAATGGACGATTGTCAATAATAATCTAGAAACAATAGTTTCTAGTACCGGTCATAGGAAAAACTGACTTGTGAATAGGTGAGACGAGATGATGTATCTTCATGCAACTTGAGTCATGCTAGATGCCATAATGAACACAAAGGGGGTTGAGTGTAATATCAATTTTAGAATACCTTTCCATTATTATTGATAAGCACTCTCACATTTTTTGGGATCCTTAACTAATCATCCATGATTTGAGGTTTCTCCACAAATGCTCTTAGATTTGTAATTGTGTCTACCACATTGTTACCTGCATGGAACACATGAGAGAACTAAAAATCCCTAATGTTCATAATATCGTGGCAATCCTTTGTGATAGGCTCTCACAAGGACTAGAAAGGGGTCACTTTGATACAAATAATCATTATTATGTTACATGAGTCTCCCTTGATTTCTAGGTTAGAAACACCTTTACTCTTAGTTGATCCACCAAATTTTAACCTAAGCCACCAAATTTTAGCCTAACCCACCAAAAGTTAGATCATGTTTAATTCCACACCCTCTTGCTTGACCTAAGTTCCATTTAGTTGAGCATCCAAAGTTTAGCCTAAGCCATCTAGGTTTGGGGGGACCAATGAGTATTCTTGTGGTCAGAATAAATTCTATAAATCTTTAGTGTACAAAAAAGTATCCTTTTTTCACAATTAATATAGGAATAATTAATATCACCTTGATCTAGTGTTGTGAGGTGTTTTACACATCTACCTTAGGTCTTGGGCCCTCCTTAAGATAAATTAACTTAACTATGCCCCAATTTAATATTGTAAAATGTATTTATTTACATTTTCACACTAAATTTAGGGTGCTTGTGAACCGAGGTGGACCTAATCTAGTATTGTAATGTGTTTTACACATTTACATGGGATTTAGGGCCCTTCTAAGCTAAATAGACCTATTGTTTTCCTTAATTTAGTGTTGTAAAGTGTATTTTTTTACACTTTAACATTAATTCTTGGACCTCCTACATTTTTCACCTTTATATCATCATTAATAGGCCCCTATGGCCTCATATGATGCATCCAAAGACATATTTCAATTAAAAACCTGACAAGATCAACATATAAGCTTAATTTCTTAACTCCCCGACACTTTAGTTGGAAAAATAGCACTTATGGGACCCACTAGCTAGTCTAGGAAAATGAGTCCCATCTAGGTGGGAATCATTTGCACAGGTGTGCGAATGAGTCCCATTTGAGCTATTTTCAAGGTTTGAGCAGGAAAAATTGGGTTTCAAGTTTAAATTTCTCCTATGTCATCCTTTGGGATCAAATTAATGGTCATTTGAGTGTATTTCCTATATAAAAAATATTTCAAGTCATTATTTCAAAACCACTCATGATATCAACTTAAGTAAGCAAGAGTTAAGCATTCCAAGTCTTCACAAGATCATCAAGATAACATTCAAGATCAATTTTAAGGCATTCAAGGGAAGAATTCTGTATCAATTGTTGTAGCAATTCACGATCCATCATCATGCCAAATATTATCAAGCATCAAGCATGTCATTCAGCTAGTGTTGTGATGTAGCATTGAACATCCAAGATCAACCATTGTTCTATTCCTACTGTCAAATATCAAGATCTACATCCTTCATGGCCATTCCATGTTAAGTTGTAGATTTACAAGGCATCATCTATAAAGCATCATTCAAGGTATCATTGTCCATGATTCATGTTATTTTTTCCATGCTTCATGCTTTCATTCCATTGTTTCATCATTTGGTTTAATTACCTAAAAGGGGTTTGAGTGCTTTGAAGACTTGAATATCATTGAAGATTAGGTTTGAAGTTTGTTGGAGTTGCCTTTCCATTTGCAAGGTCATAATTTTTACTAAGAGGTCATCTACAACCCTGAAATCAAAGTTTTGGATCCAAGAACCTAGAGGAATGGAATGCACAGATTGAGAAGAGCGGATTCAAAATATGAATTTTGAAAAAAATCCAAACTGGACTCATTCACCACAAGTAGAGAATCAGTCCCATTGTAGGTTTCTTTCAGAAATCTTTTCAGATTTGGATACCCATTTGCCTGAAACATATTCCTATGCAAAATTCTAGATTTGGGATTGATTCACCAAGAATGGTGAATGAGTCCTAGTGGGCCAGAAATTTAGAGTTTGCAGGATTTTTGAACAATAGATTTTTGGCTCCTATGGGCTACTCTTGCTCTTCTAGGGTTTTTCACCTAAAAGTAGAGAGATAGGAGCAAAACTGCTAATGGTTCACTCAAATTATGCAATGTGTTATTTTTTCTAAGATAAATGAAGTTAACTAAATGCAATTGATTGATCTAAATGAATGAATATGAATTCAAAAGTGAAAATAAAGCTATGTTTGAAAACACATTATGATATGCAAACAATGAAGTAAATGAAGAAAATATGCAGAACAGAATAAGATGAGTTAAATCAAAGTGTGTCTGGGTGAAGTATGATATATCTGGAATGTTGTGGATGTTTGCTAAAATCACTAATTTTTCATAGTGGGATTCATTCATCTAGGGTGGTGAATCAGTCCTCCTATTGGTGAAAAACTGTTGGGAACAAGTTTCTGTCTGTCCGGATCTAGAATTTGACAAAATTAAGATTTTCAGTCCTAAGTTGGGACTCATTCGCCATAGGTGACAAATTAGTCCTCTCCCAATTTTTTGAAAAATAAAGAGACAACTCTACAGCACAAGATCTGGGAATCACTGCTTCTTCGGTTGTCAAAGTCAATTATGTAGGAAACTAATAGAAAACCCTTCTCCAAGCTTGAAATAGACTTGAGTTGACTTGAAACACCTAGCTGACTTGTAAACCAATCTTCAACTCCAAAAATCTTGCCAAATTTGCACACAAAAGGCTACAAAAAAACATGGAATAGGGGAAAAATGGTTTAGGGTTAGTGAATAGAGTTTTCCTTGGTCAAACCCCACTTTTGGTAATCAAACCCTTAATGAAACAATGAAATGCAAGAGAAAGATAAACTAATAACATGTAATTGTTATCAACTTACCAAACCCTTGATTATGCAAGTATGAAGTAATGTCAATGGTTGCTTGAAAGTGCTTGAATAGAGCTCAAAAAGATGTTGTAAAATGCTTGAATACTTGAATGAATAGGTGAATAAGTGAACTTGATGATTAGGGGTTGAAATTAGGTTAAAATCACTTATTTATACCCACGTGTGCCTTAGTTACCCATTCATACCTCATCACAGGTCGACATTAAGTGTTTTTGAATAAAATACTCAAAGGAAAATTTTAAAAACTTTGAATTTGGGGCCAAGGGGTACTCATTTGCCACCCATGGCGAATGGGTCCCACCTAAGAACTAAAATTATGTTTGGGAAATATGTTGTATTTAATGTTGCTTGTTAGGATAATACTCAAAAAACACTTAATTAGGCATATGAGAGCATAAAGGGGCCAAATAAAGCAAGAGAAAGGTATAAATAGTGAAGATATGCCTAGAAAAGCATGAAATATTGTTACAAGACTTTACAACACTTCAAAAAGGGACTTGTTTAGTGATAAGAAGGTGATTTTTAGGTGAACTGTAATTAATAGAGTCTAGAAGAGTGTAGAAATGTCTTACAACACTGTACAACACCTTCACAAGATGTCATTCTTTGAATTTTAGTACCTAAATAAGCATGTTCAAGCCATGTCAGAACATAAAATCAGATAAAAATAGAAAAACACCATGAAACAAGACCTAAAAGGCCATGAAAATGACAAGGGGCCATTTTTCTATGGCACATTTAGCCCCCACTTTACTGAGAGCGTGAACTTACTTCAAACTCACACTAAAGTATCTATGGACAACAAGGAGAGGTTTTAAATGCGCTTACATTAGCAAGATGCAATATAAAAATCATGAGGGATGATCAAGCCTCGAGGATGAAGATTCCATGGTAAACTAAGCATAAGAATAAAGGAGCACACAAGTTTTGAGATGAATTGGATGAAGCTTCGACCATCAATCCAAGTAGTTGTGTATTAGATCTAGGATGATTGTTTGAAAATGAGAATGTGTACTCACTCTGGGGCCACAAGACTAGTTGTCCTCGGGGTGAGAAAGCCCAAGAAGGTAAGATACATACACTAGTTGGTATCCACTCACAAACACAAAAGTGGCTATGGGGAAAAGTCATGTCACTAGGTGGGCTTCCTACTCAACCATATTAAAGTTATACCCATTGATAACTTTAGCAAGGTGCCACAAGGAAAAATGTTAATGAACAAAAAGAAAAAGTACCATAGTCATGCAAGATGTGTTATGCAAGGTGGAAAAAGGAAAAATTATAAAATGCAAAAAGTCTAAAATGTAAATGATGTTCAAAGGAGTCTTGTTCAGTTCATGCAAGGTCAATCACTTCAGGAACATTGTGTCTAATGTCTTCAAGCGATTACTAATCAAAGAATAGTATATTCACAACTTAGGGGATGTAGTGTGTTGCATCAAGACAAAAATAGGAATGTAATATGCTAAGATAGATCACAATTATCAAGGAAATTACACCTAATGTCATCCACAAATTGATGAAAACATCACATAAATGATAAGGATGCACTAGGAACCAAGAATGCAAATGAATTAATGGTATTGTATGCCCCCCACTTTAAAATAATTGCTACATGTCATTCTGTGAGAAATTACTTTAAAGTAGAGAAGAAAAGAAAAAGGAAAAAGAAAATAAGATATGAGATCCAACTTGGAAAGCCCTATGACAAGTCATATGTTTTGAAGTTAGGCTGCATGATGTCAAGGGAAAAGGAAAAACATAGAAAGGGAGTTGCCCCCAAAAAAAGAAAGCACACCAAACACATAACGTATCTATGGATTTGGGGTCAGTATGTTCATTGCTACAATGTTTTTATGGAACAGTGTGAAACTATCATCATTCCCCGAAGTACATAGAACTGGAAGAATGACACAAAGAGAGTGAAAATAGAGGAAAAATAAAGTCTATTTTGGGTCAACATGGAAGAGACATTGCGGTCTTGACACCTTGTGTCATCCCCAAAAGGAAAACACAAGCTAAAATAAAGAAAAAGAAAAGGCGAAAGAAAATGAAAAATCCTTTCAGGTCAACATGAAGGAGACATTTTGGTCTCAATGCCTTGCATCATCCCCAAGAGGAGAACAAAAGAAAAAGGACCATTTGTGTAAGCATGGAAGAGACATAGGGATTCTCTATGCTTTGTGTCATCCCCAAAAGGAAAACACAAAACAAAAAGTGAAAAATAAAATGCATGACAAATAGAAGAATAGAGGTACAAATAGAAGAAGTGTACAAAGAGAGGAAACATCAAACATACAATACGGGGGAAACACGATACACACATGAAAAGAAAAAAAAAGGAAAAAAGAAAAATAGAAAAAGTGAAAAGGCTATTTAGGCGAAAGCAAATCAACCATCTAACAGGTCATCCACCTCCCAATCATGTTCAGTGTAATGCAAGGGTGGTTGACTATCCAAAGGAATAATTGGAAGCATCAAACTAGGAGTTGTACCAGGTTCTTCACTTGTTGGAGAGGATTTATCATGTAAGTTCATTTTAGATGAAAATAGAGAATTTAAGTCATTATGCACTTCTTCATCTATTTTTGCTATCATCTCATCATCAAGATTAATGACAATGGTAGGATGAAGGGTGATTTCTAAGAATGGATGTATCAAAAGTTATGGCTATTGGATTGGTTTGTTTTGTTGTGATTATTGCACTAGACTATTTTTTGGCAAGTCAAGAGAAGGAGGATGGTCATCTATCACTTGTGTCAAGGGTGGAGGTTTATTTTCTTTATCTTCTTCCATGTAAAATTGGTGACGAAGGAGACGACAATGATGCCTACATTCCCTAGCACTACAATTTTGTTTTATTTGGTTTTGGAGTTCTTGAGGTGTAAGAGTGGATTGAGTCATCATAGGTTCTTCTACTTCTGAAGAGGGAAGAATAGAAGAAGCTGAATAAGATAGAACAACCACTTTCTCTTTGGCTTTATACAATTGTTTAAGGCAAGGAGGCATGATAGGTGTGGTTTCATTTTCTCTTGGTCATTTGAACGATGGTAGGGAAGTATCTAAGGGTGGTTGTTCAGGAGGTTGTGTGGTTTTCTTAACGTCATATTCAGGTTGAAGCATGGTTTCATCTATGATAGGAGGTGTGGAAGTGGACTAGGATGTGTTACGAAGAGACAATTTGGCTATCTTTTTGGCTTTAAACTTTTGATAAGCAATGAAAAATAACTCCTTTCAAGGGGTGATGGGTTCCATGGGTGTAGGCCAAAAGGCTTCTAATAAAAAAATACCTTTGGAAGATAAGGGATTAAAACCACTATGGTGTATGGTGACTATCTCATTGTCGTGGGGAAACTTGAAACACTTGTGAAAAATTGATGGCACTGCTTTCATTGAGTGAAGCCAAGGGTGGTCTCGCCACAAATGAAATTGGTTAGATTGTGGAATAATTGAAAATGTTACCTCAAAAGTTTTAGGTCCTATGTGTAAGGGTATCATGATCGATTTGATTATAGGGCATGCAAAACTAGTATGTGTCTTAATCCATGTAGTTTATTTATTATAATCATCTTGATAAAGACCATGTAATACTAGAAACTCCTCTGTGATCATGTTCTCACAACAAGCAAGATCTATTAATATCCCATTAGTGGGCTTATCATATATTTTTCCAGCTATGTAGAGAGAACCATCAGTAAGCTTTTATAGTATGTCTTTAGTAGAAAAAGTGATATCAAGAGAGTTAGTGGTTTGGCCCTTATGAGGGATAACATCTATCATAGCCACTAGTTCATCCATAGGACTTTCTATAGTAATAGGGGCTAGTGTATCATGTTGTTCATTGTTTGTATCGACAGTCATTACATCAATGTTTGAAGGTTCACTAGCCTTGAAAAATGAGGTAGTATGTTTAGGCATGGGATTAGTGAAAATTTGTAAATTTTCATTAGGGGGTAAAATGTACTTATTTCCTTGATAATTAACACCCATATAATGGACAAATGGCCCAAATCAATGAGGTCTTCAACTAAATATTTAGGACGCTTGCAGTGTTTAGTGTCATGTCCATTTTGCTGATGAAAATGACAATAAGTGTTGGTTTTGAAGGTGGGTGGTAATGGTTGGTTTCGATCAAGTGGTCTAATAAGTGGAAAAGTGAGCATACATTGTTGAACATGTTATGAAGGGTAGCGGCTAGGGGAGTAAACTATCTCTTTGGGTCCCCATAGGTATAAGGCACCGCTGCTTTAATAGCTGCCACTTGATTTGGAACAAGTTGGGCTGGTTGTAGTTGAGGTTGAGAAAGTGGATTAAACTGTAAAAAGCCTCTATTTGGTTTGTGAAAGTTTTGTGTGTTATTTTTGGTTTGATTGTTGTGTTTAGGTTTTTCAGCTTGGCTAGAAGTGGATTTTGAATCATGACTTGAAACCAAGTTTTGATAGTCACATAAGGTTGTACATAAATGCATGAAGGAAATTTCATCATGGTTAATTTTTCATGAAGATGTTTTTGTAAGTTTTTGATAAACATTTTTTGTAGATGTGCATCAAGAATCTTGACATCGATTTGAGCATACAAGGATTGGTAGTGTGAGATAAAATCTGATACTTTTTCATCTATTTTTTTTCAACATCGCATGAGGTCAGCCATTGTCTTTTTAGGTGTCATGTGAACTTGAAAGTGACTTATGAAAGCATCCACCAATTCATTGAAAGAATGGATGGAATGATTAGGCAAGCTGAAAAACCACTCTAAGGTAGTGTCTTTCAAGGTCCTTGGGAAAGTTTTAGCTAAAAGTTTATCATCAAGGACAAACTCACTACATAAAGTTGTATAAGCATTAACATGGTTGATAGGGTCTCCTTTTCCTCCATATTTCTCAAGCCAAGGCATTCCTATCCCTTGTGGCATTGGGGTACATAATATTTCGAATGAATAAGGGTTACCACAAACATGATATATAGGTGGAGCAAATTAACCTTGGCTAATGGTGGAATGTTTATGTTGCATGGATGAAATAGTGGTAAGGAGTTGTGTAAGAAGGGGATTGAGATATGTGGGTTGAGGTGGAAGGGAAAATGGTGAAGAAGTGTAGGTGATATGAGGGAAAGTGAAAGGAATACTATGGGATGTGAAGGTGGTGGAAGGAACTTGCGATTCCACAAGAGAAGTAAGAATACTAGTGGAAATTGGGAAAGAAATAATCACATAATTAACTTGATGCATAGTTCTGTGGACATGCACATTGGTATAAGTTGGTATGGAATCTATCATTGAAGTGGGAGGAACTTGAGGTCCTCCATGACTTACAAGAATATTTGCAAATTGGATATTAGAAGAAGCATGTTTATTGTAAATCTCGGCAATCTTCTTCATCACTTCCAAGCCATCATCACTTTCAATTAAATGATGAAGGTTTTCAATGGTAGGTATGGCAGTGGTGGAAATTTTTTCAAGTGACAAGTCTTGTTGTAAGTGTGCAAAATCTTCATGAATATTAATGACCTTTTCTTGTCGGAGGGAGTTGTTTTGGTTGTCAACATTCATTGGATGGAAAGGTGAAGGCATAGAATTAGTATTGTCAAGGCCTAATGCACCATTGTCCATACTAGGAGTAGGAGCTAGTGAGATCCCAAGGTCCACAACGAAAGTTCCATCATGGGATTCCATGAGTCTAGAACTTCTTCTCACTAAAGTATTAACAACAAGGCACCAAACACTCATACAAGTACAACAAAGGAGGGGTGAATGCAAATGTAGGGCAGCCAGATAGTGGGGGGATAAGTAATAGGACTAGATAAAATTTGAAATGGAAGGAAGACCAAGCTTTAGTAAACATCCAAGAGATCAAGAAGTCTACACTTAATATGAACAGTTTGGAGTAGGAAGCGATAGAGATCCTCAAGAACCTAGCCTAGGGGCTAGCTATTTTGTAGTTTTTTGTCAATTTTTTGGCTATGCTACCCTATTTTCTTGTGTTTCTTCTTAGTGGTAAGCTTCTTGTTTTTTTTTTGTGCTCTTTTTATGTTTTATCTCTCTCTATCTAACTGTTAAGGGTTTCGGGACCCCTCTAAAACTTGTTTGTTCCTTAATCAAAAACTAATCTAAGATTTTGTAATGAAAATAGCATAAATGCTACTAATTGTAATAGAGATCTAACTATAGAAAATAAAAATGCAAAAAAATGTAAAAAAAATGTTGGAAATGTTGTTTAACAAGTGCAGAGGGACTGATTCATCCTGTGTGGCAAATAAGTCCCAGTATGATGTTTTTGTGTGTTTTTCAAAAAAATTAATGTGATTTTAATGTTCTACATAATGAAATCAAGGATGAAAAATGCAAATTTTTACTTTTTTCAATGATATACAATGCAAAATGAAATCTAAATGAAGTTTTCAATAATGCAATATGAAAAGTCCTAAAATGCAAAAACAAAACAATGTACTAATTGAATATTATTGCAAATGTAAACTAAGATGCAATATGTGAATGAAATCATAAATCAAAAGTGCTCAAACATCAGGTTCACCAAAATGAACCGTAGATTTTTGGGTCCTATGGGCTACTCTTTCTCTTCTAGGGTTTTTCACCTAAAAGGAGAGAGATAGGAGCAAATATGCTAATGGTTCACTCAAATTATGCAATGTGTGATGTTTTATAAGATAAATAAAGCTAACTAAATGCAATTGAATGATATAAATGAATGAAATGAATGCAAAAGTGAAATTAAAGCTATGTTTGAAAACACATTGTGATATGAAAACAATGAAGTAAACGAAGAAAATATGTAGAACAAAATAAGATGAGTTAAATCAGAATGCACCTGGGTGAAGTTTGATGAATCTAGAATGTTGTGGATGTTGAATAAAATCATTGATTTTTGGCTCCAAAATTCTTGTCAAATCTACACACAAAATGCTGCAAACAAACATTGAATAGGAGGAAAATGGTTTAAGGTTAGTGAATAGGGGTTTGCCTTGGTCAAACCCCACTTTTGGTAATCAATCCATTAATGAAACAATGAAATGCAAGAGAAAGATAAACTAATAACATGTAATTTCTATCAACTTACCAAACCCTTGATGATGCAAGTCTAAAGTAATGTCAATGGCTGCTTGAAAAGATGTAAAATGCTTGAATGAATAGGTGAATAAGTGAACTTGATGGAGTCCTAGGGGTTGAAATTAGGTGAAAATCACTTATTTATACATAGTTGTGCCTTAGTTACCCATTCATACCTCATCACAGGTCAACATCAAGTGTTTTTGAATAAAATCCTCAAAGGAAGATTTAAAATTTTTTGAATTTGGGGCCAAGGGGGACTCATTCACCACCCATGGTGAATGGGTCCCACCTAGGACCTGAAAATATGTATTGGGAAATATGTTGTATTTAATGTTGCTTGTCAGGATAATTC
>VDFB02321998.1:0-48278 GCA_007258455.2 Sequoia sempervirens | reverse complement strand
AATTTAATAAATAATTATTATTCATTTTCTATTGAAATACAACTAAAGTCCTGATTGATAGGTTGATTGAAAAACATCTATAGCATTCAAATAGTATCACATTTTTTGAATCCAAAACATGTGTCACATTCTATGCTTCTCATACTATAGGATTAAAAAAAATGAATTTCATGAAGGTGGTTAGACATACAAGATTTTATATTTTTCAAAATTTGTAATAAAAAATTCATAATTAGTTATTTACTTGGAAAAAAATTTAAAAAAATATATGCATCACATTGAGAAATGAGTCCTCTACTTATATCTAAAATATTATAAAAAAATATTATCATTTTATTGTGGTTAGGGTGGTCAAATAGACACCTACTTATTTGTTCCCTAAAATTTAAGTACTACAGCATTGAAATTTAAAATTTTCACCAAATAGGATTTTTTTTCTTTTAAATAAACCTAGTAGTTTAGAAACTACATTCAATTCAATATATATTTTGTTCTTACATATTTTTGAAATAATATAGATAACTTATTCAAATTTTTACATCAAGTTGCCTTACTCTGATTTTTCTAAATTTTTTGCCATTTAAGGGCCTATTTTTCCATGATGATCCTACACATACCCATTAGTTAATTTTTGTTTTATGGTTTCAAATTTTGCATTATTGAAAGCTCACATAGCTTTCATTTTTGCATCTTATTTCATTGAAAATCTTTGCATTTGCATCTAAGATATACATCATAAAACATAAAAAGAATAAAATTCAAATGAAACATTCTGAAATTTTTGAAAAAGATCCTTATTGGGAATCATTCTCCACCTTGGGTGAATCAATCCCTCTACAAATTTTGAACTATATTTTATAGGGATAAATTTCCTATTTTCAAGTTTCTATTTGTTGTTATTTCTTTTCTACTTCAATTTGCATACTTTCTATTATATTCAAATCATTAGAGGTAGTATAATTTACATTCATTGAAATTGTGGATATAATTAGATTCTTGCATCTTTCAATTTCAAAATTAGTTCATAGTTTAATTATATTAGATTACATTGAACATTCATTAGAAAATGAAAACCAAAAACTTAAAGCATTAAAAGAAAAACAAAAAAAATTGTTAACCTTAGAGAAAGCATATCATTCAAACCCTTTAGTACTGATGATTTTTACATGCTAGATGAATCCCTTGATGAATTCATCTCTCCTAGATCATCCACTAAAGGTTTGATTGAAGAGGATGCAAGCATTGATAACCATGACCATCATAATTGTTATTCTCCTAATACATCTCTTATTAGTGATGAAGGTATCTTGGTGATAGGAGATACAATCATTGAGAATCATGAAATTATTGTTTTCCTTCCCTATTGGGAAAATATTATGACAATTGAAGCTTGGATCATGGAAACTACTTTACTTAGTCTCCATTCATCTCCCGACACCTCCCCTACTTGCGAGAATGTTTTATTGAATAAGGATACAATCATGAATGATCCTGAAAAACACATTTGTGTGGAGGATATGTTGATATTAAGAGATTCAAAATTTAGCTTCTATAAAAATCCTACCTCTCATACTTGGGAAGAAATTATAGGACATGGGGATGCAAATATAAATAATTGTGACAATAAATCCTTTCCTTCTCCTCATATCTTCTCTAGACATGAAGAAGATAGTTTAGAGTTAGAAGATATCCTTATTTAGATTCATGAGAATCTTTTCCTCCCTTTCCTAATGCCCCTACCATTTGGGAAGACCTATTTGAACAAAAAATTCCAATCATTTCTAACCATGAAACTCATACTTATACTTCCCTTTATGCCTCTCTATACAATGAAGCTACTTTACAAAATCTAACCATGAAATGTGATGAACCAATTGTTTGTCACTTTCCTAAAAGCTCTCCTACTAATGTAGATATTATGGCACAAAAAAATGATAACTTAGAGAAAAAGGATGAAATTATGGACAACAATCAAATTTACCCCTCTCCTAATATCTCTCTTATTGGTTAAGAAGATATTATTGTTTTACAAGATTCAATCGATGAGCATCAAGAGGAAAATATTGTTGAACAAGAAAATGCAATCATTCACACACAAAAAGATCCAACCATTGATAACCTCCTTAATTTTTATGAAGTTAATTTAGAAGAACCCACCTTTTAATGTCATGAAAATCTACTTTATTCTCCTAAAAAACTATCCTACTAGGGAAGGTATCATGGTGCAAGAAAATGACATTGACACACTTATTTCAAACAATAATAATATGGCTTCCTTTGATGAAGATGATGAAGTGAAAATAGAGTCATCTTCACTAAGGTATCCTGAAACTAAGGATATTTCTTTTGACATTATGCACATTAGATATCCCTTGACACCAACCACACATGTAGAACCCATACAAGAGATAAAAAAATAAAAAAAAATTGAATAAGCCACAAAGTTATTGGAAGATTTTAAAGAAACCTTTGATTTCATACCTATATTCATGGGAGAATACAAGATCATAACAAAATATTCTAAAAAGAGAAAATGGAAATTGGTAACAAAAATAAAAAAATTCAAAAGCATTCATTTCAACCATTTTAGAAGAAACGACAACAAACAAGACAAACTTTGATGAGGTTGAACAACCACCAAATATGAAAGAAGTGAAAAAGCTTTATGGAAGAGGTTTTAACTTATGAGGCAACTTGGGAAAGAATGTGGTGCTATAGAACAAGGCATCGATGTCCCTATAAATCCTTAAACATAAGAAATGACTAATGATATTATTTATTGTCCCTCGAAAGAAAAACCTTCATTCAATGTCCACACTATCACAAAAGATTCTTCCAAGACAAATTTAACTTTGATGCATCCAAAAATAATATATATCTCATTAAATATGTATCATGTTGATAATTTGTTTACTCATCATAATAAATAACATTAGTTGTTGCTCCTTGCCATGTAATAGTTGTAGGATCATAATAGACTAACTATTGCATGTCATTCCTTTTTTGCAAGGAGCAACATATCATCATCCACTATGGGCTCAACCTTGTCTTGCACTAAGTTGGGGCAAGGGGGTTAAGTATCCTTGTCCTCGTATGTTACTTTTCATTGTCTCTTTTGGCTAGTTGATCACATTTCATGTATATATAAGAGCAAGCTTGGGATGTGTATGACATGCCTTAAGCTAGCTCACATGTGACTTCCTTATTCATGATGTAGTTCAATTCATAAACATATGACTTAGTATAGGGATTTCCACGTTGGCTCTCATGTCTTCTCTCATTGGCTACTTTAAAGCAATTGCTCATAGTAATGGTGTATCAGCTACTTTAAAGTGGGGGTATACATGTATGACATCTTTTGAAAAAAAAATCAATGCACAATTTTTCCTTTTTCTTGTGATGTGTCCTCTTCTTGGTGGTTTCATTGGGTTTGATGTTGTCCAAGAGTGTACGATCTATCGACATGGTATGATGTGAATAGGGCATCCCATGGGCAACAATCTAACACTTTTGACTTGTCATCTCTTGGAAATATTAGGCATAATGCTCCCTAAGAAGAAGACTATTACATGAACAAAGCAAAATCCCCTTAAAAAATTTTTTTACATGATATTGAAAAGCATTTACAAAAAAAAGCATTACATTATGGTGCCTTTTCAAAGTTATTAGAAGGATAACTTTGGTATGGTTAGTATGATGGGAAGCCAACACACTGGCATGACTTTCTCATTATACAATGGGATGCTGACACACTTGCATTATTTTCTCACTAAACCACTTATTTGGGACAACTCACCCCATGGATGACCTGATTTTCCATGGCCCCAAAGTGAGTGCATCCTTGTCGAAGCTTGATCCACCTCACTTTTTTTCCCTTTTTTTTCTTCCTTCATTGACGTTGCATGTTTGTGTATCTTGGTTTGTTGCATATTATACACCTTGTGCATGTCCTTTTTTCCTCATGTTGATTTTACTTAGGGTCTTGGAACCTAGGAGCTTGACCACAACCTCGGTCTTTGTCATCCTTTGTCATTCACATTGGCATGATTGGACCCCTCTTGAATGTCTACTTTAGTGTGAGTTTGAAGCAAGTTCATCCTCTCACTAAAGTAGGGGCTAAATGTAGTGTAGAAAAAACTATCCCTTTTTCGCACTTGATAGGGGAATAATTAATGTTGCCTTGATCTAGTGTTGTGAGGTGTTTTACACATTTGCATTAGGTCTTGGGCCTTCCTTAAGCTAAATTAGCTTAACTCTGCCCTAATTTAATGTTGTAAAATATATTTATTTATACTTTCACATTAAATTTAGGGGGCTTGTAAACTAAGGTGGACCTAATCTAGTGTTGTAATGTGTTTTACACATTCACATGGGATTTAGGGCCCTTGTAAGCTAAATAGACCCAATTTTTCCTTAATTTAGTGTTGTAAAGTGTATTTATTTACACTTTAACATTGAATTTTCAGCCCTCTTGCATTTATGACCTTTATGTCATCACTAATAGGCCCATATGGCCCCATATTATGCTTCCCAAGGCATATTTCAATCAAAAACCTGACAAAATCAACATATAAGCTTAATTTCTTCAAGATAATCTAGATGGAAAAATAGCCCCTGTGGGACCCATTCACCACTCTAGGTGAATGAGTCCCATCTAGGTGGGACTCATTCACCTAGCTTGGTGAATGAGTCCCATTTGAGCTATTCTCAAGGTTTGAGCAAGAAAAAACTGGGTTTTAAGTTTAAATTTCTCCTATGTCGGCCTTTGGGATCAAATTAATGATCATTTGAGTGGATTTCCTATATAAAAAAGCTTTCAAATCATAATTTCAACAAGCATTCATGATATTAAGTCAAGAAAGCAAGAGTTAAGCATTCCAAGTCTTCACAAGATCATCAAGATAGAACTCAAGATCAGTTTTAAGGCATTCAAGGGCAGAATTCTCCATCAATTATTCCAGCAATTCAAGATCCATCATCATATAAAATATTATCAAGCATGAAGCATGTTATTCAGCTAGTTTTGTGATGTAGCATTTAACATCCAAGATCAAGCATTGTTCTATTCCTATTGTCAAAGATAAAGATCTACATCCTTAATGGTCGTTTCATGTTAAGTTGTAGATTTACAAGACACCATCTACAAAGCATCATTCAAGGTATCATTGTCCATAATCCATGTTCTTTGTTCCATGCTTCATCCCTTCACTCCATTGTTTCATCATTTGGTTTAATTACCTAAAAGGGGTTTGACCAAGGTAAACCCCTATTCCCTAACAATCAATAAGTCTCTCTCTCTCTCTCTCTTTGTGTGATTGTAGATCTATGTGCTTTGAGGACTTGGGGATCATTGAATATTAGGTTTCAGTATTTTTGAAGTTGTACTCCCATTTTCTAGGTCATAATATTCACTAAAAGGTCATCTACAACCCCTAAATGAGAGTTTCAGATCCAAGAACCTGGAATACAGATTGAGTGGGCTGAGAAGAGAAGATGTAGACATTGAATTTCTAGAAAATCCAAACTTGACTCATTAGCCACAAGTGGAAAATGAGTCCCACTGTAGGTTTTTTTAAGAGATCTTTGTAGATTTCGATACCCATTTTCCTGAAACCTGTTCCTGTACAAAAATCCAGATATGGGACTGATTCACCTAGAATGGTAAATGAGTCCCAGTAGGCCAAAATTTCAAAATTTGCAAAATTTCCAGTCTCCATTCAAGTCTCTCCAAGTTTCCATGTGCACACATTCTATTTTGCAATTTTTTTTTTTACACACTTTTCTAGGTCATTTTGTAGGTTATTGCATCAAATTAGGGTTTAGTGTTCCATCTTCCATTTCATTGTCTTTTACAAGTTTAAACTTGGTGGTGAACCCATCATTCAACCTTAGTTAATCTCTAAACATATCCTAAGATACCCTATTGTCATATCTCTTCCTTCAATCTTCATTGGGTTGAGGTCTCTAGGGCATCCTTGAATGTTAGTTAGAGAAAAGTGATGTTCTATGTCTTAAACCAGAAAGCATCCATTTTTTGACTAATCAAAATTAGTGAGTTTAGAACATCTGATAATTTCAAAGACCTAGCAATATAAAATTTCAAAGTAGTGGGATTCCTTTTAGGCTTGAAAGAAGTCATTATGATATTTTGTTTGATCTTATTGATAATTTGATCTCATGTAACCTTCCAAGGGTTTTTTTATTCCTGAATATCCTATTATTGTGCTTTCAACATAGTGCCAATCAAGTGAATAGAAATTAATTCTAGTAGATTTCAAAAAGCATGGGGTGTATAATAGAGGGGTACAACATTCCATAATGTTTTTTGGTATCTTTATTCAAAACCTAGTGAACTTAAAACAAGGATTGGACTTTTTGATGAACTTGCAAAGAATAGAAGCAATGAAAAAGAAGATGAGAAGATGTTTCTTCCTCTTTCTCATAGAGAAAGAACCTATTGAATGGATGGCCCCCTCTCTTGGAGATTTTCCAACATTAGAATTTTATCATCACAAGTCAACCATCAAAGGAATTTAACCTTAGGTATTTATCTATTCCACTAGATTTCCATCTAATAAAATTGAAAATCCCAATTGGTAGAAGATTGTAGCTAGACTTGAAATTATAATTTTTATCCTTCGATTCCACCAAAACCAAGGAGTCAAGAAAATTTATTCTATAGGATCTCAAATTGCCAATTGTTTTGAGGAGTTCTTCAATGACCAATCAAAGCGAGGGATCATACCAGTTAGGATCAATCTTCTCCATATCAGGATCAAAGGAGTAGTGCAAATAATCTAGAACTTTTGAACCCAATAAATTACATAGATCTAATTGAAAATCATAGTAAAACATATCAAGATGAAGGTTCAACTTTAATATCCACGTACCTTCCCCAAAAACCCCCAAAATATCATTCTTGATCTACCAGAAAATACCCTGACTTATTAACTTCTGGGTTTTGAGGATGTTATTCTAGATTATAGCACCAGTAGGGATTTGAAAATTATGTCGGAGAGAGATGACCTCCCCATCATTCAGGTATTTTTCATTGAGAATATTGATGCATGTAGCTTAATATTTTATCAAGCTCCAACTAACTTTGGCTAGAAGCGCTATATTCATTTGTCTGGACTTTCTTATATTAAAACCTCCATTAAATCTTTTTCAAAAAATAGTATCTTGATTAATCAAAGAGAAGTGATTGTTTTCTTTAGTAGTCAATCATAGAAGCTTTCTTTGAATTTTCTTTAGTTTATCTATCCATTAAGAAGGACTAATGAATAGGGATTGGAGATAAACATAATTATTCTATAGGGTGGATTTCAAGAGGAGAAGTTTTTCTACATTAATAAGAAGGGATCCCTTTGAAGAAACAAGTTTACTTTGGATTATTTCTATCCTTTTAGATGAAATAAAAAAATTAACCTTTCTAGCTATTAGAGGAATTCCTAAGTACATATAAGGGAGCGATAACATCTAAAAATTTGAGAATCCTTGATATTTTGATTTGGAGGGGGGGAAAGAATGAGGAAGAAAATTGCACTTTTAACTAGATTAATACATTCACATGAAATGAAATAAAACTCTTTAAGAATGTTGATCCAACCCTTAGCCTCAACAATCATAGCTTCTCCAAGAAAGATGGTATCATCAACAAATTGATGATAAGAAACTAATTGAGAAGTACAAGAAGTGAAAGCAACTAAATTATGATTTGAGATACCTTTAGTAATTTTATGACCAAGAACCTCTGCCAACATAATGGATAGGTAAGGACAAAGAGGACCCCTTTTCCTTATACCGCCAAATAATAAGAAGTGTTCGTGAGAAGATCCATTTATGATCACCATAAACTTAAGGGAGGAAACACACATTTTTATCAACTTTAATATTTTTCTTTGAACCCAAATCTCTACAGGACTTGAAAAAGAAAGCTCCATGAAAATTTATTATACAATTTAGGGATGTCAAATTTGAGGGAAATACTTTTCTTATTGATTTTACTCTTTGGGTGTAAAGTTTCATTGACCAATAGGATATCATCAATAATTTTCCTTCTAGACACAAAACCTTTATGGGAAGAATGGAGCATTTTATCCAAGGAAAGTTTAATTTTGTTGACAAATAGCTTAGATAATATTTTGTAGAATGTATTATGGAGGCTTATTGGCTAAAAATTTGATAACCTATTGACCCCATAATTTTTAGGAATAAGAACTATGGAGCTTTTATTAAACTCCTTCAATATACTTCTAGATGAAAGGAATTCTCTGACTTCTTTGATCACATTCAAACCAATAATTTCCCAATATTTTTGGAGGAAGAAAGGTGGAAAATCATCAAACCAAGAACCTTTGAAGAGTTGAGGGAAAATAAATCACTTATTTCCTCATTCGAGGCTTTGTATTCCACAAACAATATACTAGAAGAGGAGAAGGTGTGAGGAACCACTTCATGTAGATCGTTTTCCATGGTTGATGATTGTCATTGGGAAGTTTTAGAAAATTTATGAAAATTTTACTCCTTCCTGAGAAATTTCATCCTCAGAAGACAGATTGGTGGCATCCTTAGTAATCAAATTTGTTATATTGTTTTGTTTCCTATGCTTGATGGGTAAGAGGTGGAAGAACCTTGTATTCTTGTCACCCTCTCTTAACAATTGGTTTCTATCTTGCTATTTGTAGTAAATTTCTTCTTCCTCAAAGATATTATGCATGTGTCTTAATATGGTTTCTTTTCTTGTTAACCAGTTCTTCAAAATCTCCCAAACCATCCATTTCATGTTTTATTTTCCTGAGTTAATCTTTCAAGGTAGCTTCTTTTTTGTAAAGATGTTACCAAAATTAAAAAAATTCTAATCTTTTGGATCTCTTTTTATATTTTTAAGTTTGAAGTAAAGCTTAAAAAGCACTAAACCCCTAACTTTGATATTCCACCAGTCTTATGAAAGTCCATGAAGGTGAGGATGACTACTCTGCAATAATTTAAAACAATTTGGAATGAATACTTAGCATTTTTTATGGGAGTGTCCCCATTGAGAAGCAAGGGGGTTATGATTAAATACAACTCTCAATTATGAGGATGATGAAAATTATGAGGCAAATCCCAAATAGAGGAAACCAAGCCTCTATCAAGTATAACTTGCATAAAAAAATTATTTGATCTTTTATTGAACCATGTAAATTGGCTTCCATCTAGCTCAAGGTCAATAAGGTTGCCCATCATGAGGAAGTTATTGAGGTCCAACATGCTATTAGTAAGATCTTGAAAGACTCCCATTTTCTTTGATAGTTAAAGAGGGGTATTGAAATCACCAAACAACATCTTGTGGTTTTGAGGGAAATAACATCTATAACTTAGTAGATTGGTCTAGGTATCTTTTATAAGGACAACATTGTTCAAAACATAGATATTAGACATAACCCAATCATGAAGACCAAAACAATGAGAAAAGAGAATGTTGAGATAGTTTTATCTTTAAAATAATAGAACCATCAAAAAAGGGTTTCCATGTGGTGGTAAAATCATCAAGAAACCCATCTGCATCTATATCTAAAGAAAGAGCATTAAAGGCCTGATATACTTGATTTATCAAAGTCATCAACATTCATTTTGGTTTCTTGAATGCGAAATATGTCAAGCTTGAATTCATTGATGAGGTCTCTAACCATATTCCTTTTATGGAGGCTATTTATCCCCCTCACATTCCATGATAGAATCAACATTTTTGGATCTTCTAGAGCCCATGTGATCTAGTGTACCATGGTTCCCAGGAGTAATATCTTTCATTGAGTATTTTTGACATGTTTCTCTAGTAGATTTCTAACCAAATTTTGTGTTGGTACCAACATTTTCTGATTTATATATCCCTTACAATGACTTCATGGATTTTGGTGAGGATGGAGAACAAGTAGAATCTAGATTGTCCATAATCTTTCAACTCAAAACTTAGTAGGTTGGTCCAAGTCTCTCTTCTAAGAACAACAGTGTTCGGGGCATAGACATTGTACATAATCCAATCATGAAGACCAAAACAATGAGAAAAGAGAATGTTGAGATAGTTTTTATGTTTAAAAATAATAGAAAAATGGAAGAAGGGTTTCCACGAGGTGGCTAAACTAGCAAAATCCCCACCCGATTCTATAGCCAAAGAAAGAGCATTAAGCTAGATATACTTACTTGATTTATCAAAGTTAATGACACTTATTTTGGTTTCTTGAATCAATAATATGTCAAGCTTAAATTCCTTGATGAGGCCTTTAACAATGTGCCTTTTGTGGAGACTATATAGCCACTTCACATTCCATGATAGACTCAACATTATTTGGATCTTCTAGAGCCCAAATAATAGAGTGTACTCTAGTTTCCATTAGCAATATCTTTCATTGTGTTTCTATCTCATTTCTCTAGTAGATTTCTAACCACATTTTGAACTCATACCAATGTCTATTTATTTATGTATCCCTTGCCATGACTTCATGGAGTTTAGCAAGGATGAAGAACAAGAAAAATTTAGACTGGCCGTAATGAAATTTAAAAACTTGTTCAATTATATTAAAAATGAATAAAATAAATAATTTAGCATAACATATTATCTTCTAATTCTTTTTAAAAAAATTCAAACAAAACATATAGGAAATTGACTATTCTTCTACTTGAAGGTTCAACAAATTTTAATGTCAATATAGTTAGAATCTAAATAACTTACTTACATCCCACTCCTTCCATAGCAGTTCTAAATGATGTTCAATGAAATCCAGCTTCCCATAGTTTGAATAGGTTCCCTCCTTTTTGTTCTTTGGGATGGGTATTATTTATTTTCTTTGCTAGTTCTTTACCAATTAAAACAAGTGTGAACTACATTTCTAAGCAACACTAACTTATTGCATATGCAATTCAAGGTTTACAAAAATGATAATCAGTGGGGTAGATGGGCCTGTGTATAGCTCAAGCTTTCAATGACTACATATTTATCTCACTTAATTCCCATAGAATATTTTAAAAACTACATACTTTTTTGTGCCTCTCTTACTATCATTTGTAGTCTTCCACTACTTTAATACAATTGAAAACACAAAACTTCACTTTAGGAGAAGGTTTCCATCTTTTTCATCCCACATGATTTATGTTGAAGTTGTTGTAATAGCAACTCATAGTACAGATCTAGGTACAACTTTTTACCAAGTTATTTATTTTTGGTATAATAATTAGGTTGTTTGTTTTTTCAATGTTAGCTGAGACACATTTGTCATCATGACGCTTTTATCATAGAAGTTGTTGGAAATAAATTTTTAGGAAATAAATTTTTAGGAATTAATGAATACCAATACTTTGAAATGTGTGTCAAGTTCTTTGTAGAAAACTCACAATAATGTTTAGTTGAAGCAATTTGGACAAGGACATATTAACACATGATGTGTATAAATAAACAAGGTAGGAATAATCTAGAAGAGATTTAATAGAATGATCACAATATATATAAGTAGTAATATTAAAATATAGAAAAACATTTTTTTCAATTATTTTGAAAACAATAATTTGAAAAAAGTTAAATTGAATAAAGTAGAAAAAATAATATAAGAAAATATAATTATAGGATTGGATATTCTAAAGACATTGAAAATTAATAGTTACAAAAGAATGGCATCATAAATATTATTTTTGTATATACAATAATATCAAAAACATGAAGTTATAGATATAATCTTGAAAATCATGATAGTTCAATTACAATAGTATAATAGAATTAGTTACAATTAGAAACATACCAACAATAAGAAATGAAATAACAAAAAGAATGCAAATCAAGACGTTACAAAACTATATAAAATTAAAGTTTGTTGGTTGACTTAAGTTTCTTGATTTGAATATGAATATATTCTAATTAATAAGCACATCTTTTATTGATTGAAAAAATATATAGCTGAGATGAGAAAAAATCTATTTCAAGGAATTATTTGAGTAAAGCCTTTGAATCCTCGTTATTAGATGATTCTAAGAATTAAAAAATAAAATTGAAAATTTCATTCTCCATAAGTACAAGCGAAAAACACATCTAGTTAAATTTGCAGCAATATTACTCTTCAATATCATATTTTCTATACTTCTAATTTGATAATAAGGATTCCCCAATTATATCATTATATATAGTATATTAGAATAAAACCAAATAAAACTAATGATTCTAGTGCATTGTATGTTCTCATTAAATGTTGCAAGAATGGTTCATAGATATAGTAAATAGATTAAGAGAAATGTGTATCTAAAAGTTAGATTTGAAAGAAAGGTTAGAAATGTGCTCAACTAATCTTAATTTGTGTTATTTGTGGGTGAAAAAAGTATAATATATTTTTGGGTCATCATCCACCTACCTATGATAAAGAGAGACTTGAAAAATCACATCAATCCTATTTCAAGATCATTCCAAATCTACACTCATCAAGTCAATTTTACTTCCAAAGCATGATCAATCAAAGATTGGTTTTTGTATCCTTACAAGTTCACTCACAAAATTGGTCTAATTGTGCACAATACACATCTTGAAATTTTTATTCAAGATGACATATAATAGTTCTCTACTAAGCATGTTAACCATTCACAATTATTTTTTATTGGTTACTAGAAAGGTGTCTATGTATGTATATATATATATATATATATATATATATATGGTTACACACTTCTTTACAAACTTCATAAAATTATGCTCTATAATAATGAAAATAATAAATGATTGATATGTTAGGTATTGTTACAATGAATTTATATCCAATAGAAATATTTATTATTTGCATGTACAAAGGCTATTAAAAATAGAGGTATCTTCAACCTTAAACTTAATATAGATGCTTCTTTAGATCGAAAATAAAAAACATTTAATGTAAAATAAAAATGAATTTTTGTTTTGGAATATCTATTTTGAATCAAACATGGCTTATTTCACCAATGCTAACATGTGTCTTTCCTTATTGAACTCCCCTTTATATTAAAATTTGTTTCCTAAGAGAATTCTAGGATAGCTGTAAAATATTGTTGGTGATGAGAAAATATTTTTTAGAATAGATTTAGGTTTGAAGAATGATTTATTTATCTAATAAGTACTCTAATGAAAAGATGCACACAAATAATTTCACTTTTCATATCTACAATATTTGAGCTAATAATATATAGACTTGACCAAATATACATAGCAATATAATGAATGAAATATACATTCAAATTACCAATTTTAGATAGTATACAAGATATGAAGATTCTTCCAAATTTATCTAGTTGGAAATGTTAATCTTTTTATAGTAATACAATCGACCCATTTGTAGTTCCAAAAAATATATTAAAAAATCCATTTTTTTAAAATAATAATTGTTATATCCAATTAATAATCTTCATGTGACATTACAAATGAACAAATTCAAGTAAAAGAGGATGAAGAGGGGTAAGATAGAAAAAGGCCAATCATAACATACCATCCTATAACTTCATTAAGATAGATGGAGGGGAGTTAAGGCACTTGTAAACATTAAAATAACATAAAATACACTTGTATTTTTTAGTGTTATGAAATTATGTTGCACTTGTAACAATAAAGTAAATATAGATCCAAATCTCTTAATCCCCAAATCCCGCATTTAATAAAGTAAGTAATTTACATACAAATCTTTCACTATTAATTAAAACTATTTTCAATAAATTTGCAATTCATGATTTAATAGTTTAAATAGGGAGGATAATATTTGTGAAACTCATTAGGTCATCAATTTGTTAATTATGTATATTTCCCTCCAACTTGTATTTTAATAATAATGCCTTTATTAAGCTATATAAGTGGTCATATGCATAATTGGTTAGCATTTAACCTAGTGATAGTCTCTAGGGTTAAACATGTATTGGATACAACTACTAATTGTCATATTAACCTTTTTTTCAACACGCTCAATCCTATTTGGAATACCATTGGGAACACCCTCCTAAGTTTAAGCTAAGCCCAAAGTGTAGGAGAGATCTTAACCCTCCATACTTTTGTAGATGAACCTTGGTTTTGTTTTGCTAAAGATACCTTCTCCCCTTAAAGAGAATGTTGTGTTCTAGGATTTTGGAGCAATAGTTTTTTGACCCAACATATCTAATGACTTGACTAAGGGAAAATGTGGAAAGATAGTCACCTTCATTTCATAGCACAATTTCTAATTGCAATAACGATCATTTTTCACACAACAAAGCTTAGTACATTTATTAAGATCAGGAATGCAATTTTGAAGACCATAGATTAGATTAATGCTATAAAAAAAAGATGAACTATAGACTCATAACCATAATTGTGAAATTGAACTCAAATAGAACATGATTTATTTTTTAATTTCTCTAATATTTTCAATTTCATATTTGATAATAAATAAAGGAAAGTTGAACCACTAAATATAAATTAAAATAAAGTATCTTTATATTTTATATATATTAAAAAAAAAAAACCTAAAATAATACTTTACCAATTTTTACTAAATATTTATATAAATTTTCTCTACTCAACTATAAAAATTAAAATAACTTAATTCTTTTTTACTTATTAGATTTCTTTATCAAGCATTATTTATTTAAGTATATTTAAAAAGAACCTATTTATTCCTTTCCAAGATATGAAGAGATTTGATCATCCCTCGTAAGCTAAAGAGGGAATACTTACTTATTTTATTAAAAATCAACCGGAGTGAATGCGATGATGCTCGTAACGAGTTGTAACAAGGAATCTCAATACCTGGTTTAACCGACTCATAAAAGTAACCAATCAAACATTCTCCCTGATGGCACACAAACTTTTGTGCGGTGAAAGCATCAAAACTCTACAAATTAAATGCTGAAACTAAATATATCACTCGCCATCGCATTGTCTCGTCTGTCTCCGAGTTTTCTCATTTCTCCTTGGTTTCTGAATTTCATCACTTGTTAAGTTTTATTCAACTTCAAATCATGGAATCGAAGAGTGCAGTTCAAGCAAAGATTGATCCAGATAGCTGGATTATTCAAGTGAAGGATAATCTGCACAGAGAGGAGGAAGACGAAGAAGTAGAAGTCTGCGTCTCTGTGTTCAATGTGCCCAAGGAAATGTTGGCAGCGAAGCCGGAAGCATACACTCCGCAGTGTGTTTCTATAGGGCCATATCACCATTGGAGATCTGACCTGAATGAAATGGAAAGATACAAGCTGGCTGCTGCTCGGGCATTCCAGAAAAGAATTGACGGTCACAAGTTCGAATCCGTGGTCAAAGAGGTACGCAACTACGAGCGCCGGATTCGGAGCTGCTATCAAAAATACCTCGACTACAACGGCGAAGCACTGGCATGGCTCATGGCCTTGGACGCCTCATTTTTGCTGGAGTGCTTTCAATTCTTGGCTAAGCAGGCTTGCCAAGATCCTTCACAAGGAATTCAGGTGCCAAAATGTTTAGACCCATTTGGCAGAAGCGCTACCCATAACGCTATAATGAGAGACGTGACGATGCTGGAAAATCAGGTGCCGTTGTTCCTGTTGCAGAAGCTGTTGGAGATGCAGCTGGGCACACAAGGCATTGCAGAAGAGAGGCTCTGCAATCTGGTAAGACTTGCTTGTATTGACTTGTCGCCATTTTTGTTCAACCTGCCCGATAATTCAAGGCTGCGTATAAAAGAGAGGAGTCACATACTGGAGGCGCTCTATTTCTCTCTTGTCCTGTCTGCGGGCAACGATGATCTCAACGCAAAAGGCGATGAGGAGGAGAAGCCGCCTTCACCCGACCAAAAAAGCGCCCCAGGAGAATTCAGTTGTCTATGGAGAGCTATTCTTACGTTGAACATCGGCCCTATTCTGGAATTTAGAACCCGTGTGTTGAAACAGAGAGTCGTACAGTTCCTGACGAAGTTGCCTTTCCGCCTGCTGTCTGTTCTGGGCAAGCTGCCAGTGCTGCGCGTGTTTAAGGGGCCCTTAACTTTACTTTTCGGATCCGACAAAACAGAGAAACAAGACGAAGGAAGCTCTTATGTGGAGACACCCCCTACACGGGACGAGTTGGCCATTCCGTCTGTTGCCGATTTATATTCTGCGGGAGTAAAGTTTCTTCCCACTGATGGAGACTTCACCGCAATCCGCTTCGACCAGGCGACTGTAACTCTTTATCTGCCCAAAGTGAGGTTGGATTCAAACACCGAAGTAATTCTCAGAAATCTGGTGGTGTTCGAAGCTTCGGCGGCTCCCGGTGCTTTCGTCTTCACTCGCTACACTGATTTCATGAACGGCATAATCGACACAGCTGAAGATGTTCGATTGCTGAGAGAGAGTGGAATCATTTACAATCACCTGGAGAGTGATGGGAAAGCGGCAAGTCTGTGGAACGGCATGGGGAAATGTGTGAAATTGACTAAAGTAAAGTATTTAGACCAAGTTATTGCGGACCTGAATAAATATTATAACCAAAAATGGAGCGTCACCATTGGGGATTATGTGAAGAAATACATATTTAGTTCATGGCCGTGTCTGTCTTTACTGGCTGCGCTAATACTGTTGCTTCTCACATGTTTGGAGGCCTTCTGCTCTATCTATAACTGTAACCGCTGGATGAAGGACACCAATTTATTGCAGGGCTAATGGCACAAGACTTGTCATATTCTTAATGCCTTCTCGTCATAGTCTTTATTTTGTAGCAATATCACGGTATGTTTTGATTTTCGCATGTTTTGGAAAAAGGCCATTATTATTATACGTGTGCTTTATTGGCATAGACTACATATGCTTTGCTTTCTGTGAAGGAAACATCCTTAAATAAAAAAATATTTATTTCCTTTTATCTGGTCTACGATAGGCATTTAATGGGTAAAGATACTCCTATATTAGGTCAATAAACTAATACTAACTTTAAAGTAAAGTAGACACCTAAACTTCAATCGTAGAAAGAGAACGACCTGTCGAATATTTTTGAATTATTAAATAATCATATCATAAAAAAAATGCGTTCACTTAACTTAATTTATGGAGCCATGTGTGTTGTATAAGGCATTTTCGACCTTTCTATTATGCTTGAGGTTTAATTTGTTTTATAAATTTTAATCTAGCGAGATGAGGTTTGTTTTATATCTAATTTTAATAGAGAATTGTTAGATGTCATCTTGAATATCTCATGATGCATATTATGCACAGTTCTAAACCAATTTTTTGAGTGAAATTATAAAGATACAACAACTAGTATTTGATTGATCATGTCTTGTAATTATAATTGAGTTAACTAGTGTACATTGGGAACACTCTTGTAGGAGTATTGATATAATTTCTCAAATCTCTCATAATCATACATAGGGGAATGATGGCACAAAAATCTATTGTATATTCCATGCACAAATAACAAAAATTAAGATTAGTTGAATACATTTCTAACCTTACTTTCATGTCTTACATTTAGATACACATTTCTCATAATATATTGACTATTCCTACAAATCATTTTATAAAATTTAATAAGAATGTAAACTACAACAGAACAGTTCTTTTTCTTTGATTTTATTCTATTATACTATATCTTATGATATAATTGGAAAAACCTTCTAGTAAAATTAAAATGAAAGAATAATATTGTTTGAAATTCAATTTGGTGTGTTGTTCATTTGTACTTATAGAGAATAAAATTCTCAATTGTATTTATAATTTCATGAGTTTGATATTTTTGTGTATGCTAAAGTAGTATTTATGATGTTATCTTTTTGTAACTATCAATTTTTAGTGTCTTTAAAATATTCAATCATATAATATATTTTCTTATATTATTATTTTTATTTTTATTTAATATAAATTCTTTCAAAATACTATTTTCAAAATAATTTTAAAAAGTTGTTTAATATTTGAATCGTACTAGTTACTTTGATTGTTCTATTAAATCTTTTTTAGTTTTTTACTATCTTTATATTTGAGTGAAAATAGGGCTAGTTGGATAACCAAAGTAATGCATCAAGTTTGAGACTCACTATTGTGAGTTTACCCTTCACTAAAATAATTCTCAATTTCATATATCTAATATACTGTATTTAAAGTGTTATAAATAATTATATTTCTAAAAAAATGCATTAACTCATGAATAAGTATTGGGTTAAATATATTATTAGAATGAAATCAACTTTACATTGAATGCTTTACATAACTATATCACAATAGACTAGTTAAAATACAATATTTTGAAATTATAACTATATTGACAAAAAAACATACTCAACAACTTAGACGATGTCAAATATCTCAGACATTGAAGTAAAGTAATCTAAATATGTTATAAAAATAAATTTATATTATTGTAGAATAAAATCAATTTATAATTTATAATTTTTACACCACTAAAATATAAAGAAATACTTTTAATATAACTTATAATTTTTTTTGATAAAAGATATGTTTACTTATATAGACTTGTCAAATATTACTAACATTACAATAAATTACTTTCATAATGATATAAACATTAAATTAAAATATTAAATAAATAATATAAATTTTAGATTTATTTTTTTATTATTTCATCAAAAAAAATATAAATATTTAATTAAAATTACTTTAAAAATAATCTGAACATTAAACTAAACAATTTTAAGAATAAAATAATTTTATTATTATTTTATACAATTATTAGTGCTAAATATTATGAATTTGAAATAATATTATTTTGAAAATTATATAAATAATGTAGTCAATTGTTTTTTAAAAATTATTAATTCTATAATTATTATTATATAGAATTATATGCCAAATGTTATAAATATTAAATTAAAACTATTTAAAAAGTTAGAGAAATATCAAACTATATATTATATATTTGTGATAGTACATCCAGATTTGCCTCTCGTGCTTCTACAACTCTTCAACTGAAGATTCGAACTTGCGACCTTCGATTATCTACTGAAACCTTCGGGCCACAGCCGTTATGTAATACAGTTTGGATCCCTGCTGGTGGGGCCGAGCTTCCCTCACACTCTCTAAGGTTTGAATTCCCACGTGGTTCGTGGGCCCCACTGTTACTCTCTTTCCATCATATTCGTTTTCCAACATTATTGTATTTTCCTACGCACACGAAGGTTTTCCAGGCTGCTGGTGTAGAGCAGAGCAGCGGAGGTGACCAACACCCGTCTCTCCCTCTTTCCCACTTTAGCCACCGCTCCAATTGCTTTTCTAGGCAATTGCACATCAAAATAGGTACGAATATCCATAATTTTGTTCCAGACAACATTAAAAAATAAAATTAGAGAAATAATTCTTACCAAGCACTCAAAGTATATATTAGCCGTCTACGATAAAGAATGTTTTCAAAAGTAATTGTGTGTACAGAAAAAGAAAGAAAGGAAAAAAAATAAAAATCAGATATTCTTTCTACATAACCCAAAAAAACAAACAAAATATATAATTATTATATTTTATTAATTAAAATAATTATTATTACATTTTTAAAAAATATTTTACTATTCTTAATTTACCTTATCTAATTAATCGTTGCACTTAATAAAAAAAAAACAAAAAATTAGATATTTCTTCTAATTTTTCATTAATATTCAAAAAAACAAAAAAAATTATATTTTAGAAAAAATATATTTAAATACACTAAATTTAGTTTATCAAAATAATCATTGCATATCATACAAAGAAAGAAAATAAAGAATTAAATATTGTTTCTAAGTTGAACCACTAATATTAATAGTTTATAAATTATATTATAAACATACAAAACAATTAATTTATTTAAAATTGTTTTTCTTCATAATTCAAAACATTTCACAATGTTAAATACTAAGCTCTATCCATACGAATTCTAAATAAACAAACAAACAATGGCATACCCATTGCACACCAAAGTTTGATTGCTACAAATATAATAATTTATTTTATTTTTTAATAAAATATTTATAATAATTATACAAATAATTCACCACCAGCAATTCACCGACCTTCATCATCAATAATTCACCACAGAAAACTCTTTGGAAAATTAACTGCCAAAAATTCATGCAATTAATTTTTGGCAAGGTAAATTGTCATGGTGGTGAATTTCCTCTCGAGATTTTATAAATTTTAATTGTTTCATAGATTTATTCTAACAACAAATAGAAGAAACATCTCATAAAATAAAATAAATGTTGAAATAAAGAACAATAGCTTTTAAATTAAAAGTTATATAGAAAATAAAATATGTGTATTATAAAATAATAGATCACAAAATAAAAGAATTTTTGAAATAAAAATGAAAATTTGTATATTTATAAAGTAAATAAAATAGTTATATTTTTCATTTATTTGTTTATCTATTTGTATACTTGTAATACTAAAATAAATATTAACATTTAATATTTATATAAGAAAAAAAAAAAATCATTTAACATAGAGATGTCTATAAGCTCTCTCGACCAGCTCACTCAGTCTCAATTGTCATTTTAGACAGTCCAGATTGTGAGTTCCATTCTAATTTATCCCTGGTGTGTGGTGAGGAGTCTACCACACATTGTCGAGAGATTATAGGATAGTTCGCCATGTCAATATTAAATATGAGATAATGATTAAATGTATTCTTATATTTAGAATAAAAATTCATTACTCTTATAGTACATACATATCGGCCTCATGATCCATCTACAAAGAAAAACCTCACAGTATGCGAGATAAGCCTGACCCAGTAGAAGCGCACTGCGAAATGAATGATGCAGGTGTCACTTCGAACAACTCATATGGCACATTGAACATGATTATGCAAAGATCTTTTTCTTCTTCTTATAAGCAGACCATCCCTAATTAAAATAACGCACCCAGATTGATCGATATTTAATTCGTCTGTGTTCTCTAAGTCCATGATTCTTAGTCCACTAGGAATTATGAGAGAACAAAATTCAAATAGACAGTACACAGACCAAGTGACAAAGCCATTAACAAATGGTGGTAGGGAGAAGAGGGTCCTCTATGTTGCTTAAGCTTTACATGGCTACATGCTCTTCAGAATTCATTTCAGTTAAAAGGCTAAAGTGGCTCAACGATTTTTTAATATCAAAGACTTCTTTTCATACAGTTATGATAGCGAGCAGTCGTGCGCATCCTTCAACCTCCTTTATGTAAGATACCTTCGGCTTGTGAGCTTTGTTCCACTTGAAACTGGGGTCCAAACCAGGACTTTGATATTTAAATATGGCATGCATGAGGTAATAGGTGGAATGGTTCATTCAGGTGATAGGTAACTATCATATTTTGCTATCATTCTTTATGCACAGCTGTATTGTTAAATAAATAACATTTGGGATTGTTTTGCACTAATCTTGAAATTGGTATTATGTCTCGTTCAATTTAGGTATAGTGTAAAAGTTTTACCTTAAATTTTCTATTTTGAAAGCTTGTATAAAAAAATATTGCAGTGACTCACAAGTACACAAATCTTTATTTTAATTATAATGACATCTATTTTTACATTTTTAGGTGGTTTATTGGTGGTGCATCTAGTTAGTTTGATTTCAACAAGTTCTCTTGACTGACCCTTGCTATTTGGTCAATCCGTGCTACAAAAGAAGAAGAAAAGGAAAAGATGACAATGAGTGAGACCTTCCCATGGACACACTAGACCCTAGTGATATATGAGGAAAGCAAGTGACCGAGGTCCTTCTCCCTCCCCGCCTCTACTACTACTTTAGCCCCCTAGAAGCATTATATTCGATTAAATGTTTATGTTTTGAGCTTTATCCCCATGTGGACTCTAAGGATGTGACTTTTTTCCACCCACATTTTTCTTTTGATTATGTGTAATATTATTTTATAAACGATAATCTAAATACTTATTCATAAAAATTCTAAGTTTTGTGATGCTTGTATTCTTGTTTTAATGAGTGGAAAATGTCATTACATACACTATGTGTTTTGTAACATTTACAAACTTAAAATTAAAACATGTTAATAACCAATAATTGATGTAAAGGAAGGTAAAATTTTTACTAAACTTAATCAACACTAATTTAATATATTGTATACACAAGCATGATATAACTTTGATTAATTAATCAAAGTTGTGGGCATGAGAATTTAGCATAAAATATTATTTTAAAAAGGTAAATTAAAAAAATGGTAATTATTATTTAATTTACTACTAAATCAGTTAGTTAAACTTTTATAATATGGATTTTTTTAAAGATTAGAAATAGGTATTCACTTCAAACTTTACTCAAGATTTCATTTTTTTTAATCCCACTTCTGGGCTTATAGGCCACTAATTTTGCATCTACAAATTTTTCTTTCATTGAACTTATAGGCTTTTGAATAAAGAATGTTGGTCAATGATCCAAATAATGATTTTAGTATATGTTAATGTAACCTAACAATGCAATAATTTCTCTATTTGATCTATCTTCTATTTTTGTAATTGGATTAAAGTTAATTAGGGATTTTTCTTTTACACAAAACCCTATCACACAAATCAACACAGTTTGCACTACAATAAGAAAGTAATGTTGGTTAGGAGGGAGTTAGCTTACTCCCTTTTAAATTTGAATTTAAAATTTTTGGGGTACTTTTAATCCTAGAACATTGAGATATGTTTATTTTGATACTCATAGTTTATGAAAATAGGTGAATGGATGAATTGAGGATGAAAACCAATCATTAAAAATGTGTACAATGGAATTAAGTTAGGTTCAAGTTTTTTTTTTCAAATCTTATCGAAGAAAACATCAATAAACTAATGATTACATTAGCAACAACCTTGTCAAAATGAGTACAAAATGAATGGTAAAAGTTTAATGTGTCCACTTTCACACTTCTAATTGTAATATTCTCATTGCACATTTATACAATAACAATATACTTTTCATTAACTTCAAATCAAAGTAACATATGATGGAAATGGTAAAAGAGAGGTGAAGGAAAACAATATTCCAAACTAAAATCCTTTGAAATATATTTTATTTTATAAGTGAGGAGAAGTTAATCGATCCATGAATCTACCATTTTATCCTTACCATCTACTTTTCAATGCACTTAAGTATCTTTCTCAATCATAGTTGTACTCACTTTTAAAGATTATAAAGAAGACAAAAATTCTAGATGATTTAGCATGCTCTAACACTCACATACTACCATTGAAATTTAATATTATGATTTTCTAAACCTTTAAAACTTTATATACTAAGATTGACAAGTTGACAACCATTAAAGTACTTTTGAGGATGAACCTGGACATTAATCAATTCATTAAGGTTAATATTGGATTTTTTGAGACCTAGTTTCTTTATCATGACACAAAAACTATTTATTTGATGTTATTTTATGAGTCTCTTATCTATATCATAAGAATACAAGAGAGAAATAATATATAGTAATTTATCAACAAATTAAATTTCAGTTTAGTTTTCTGTCATAAATAACATTTGAAACTTGATGTATATACACTATACAAGATTTTAAATGGTATGGACATGTGTATAAATTTTATTATAATAAATTAATTTTAGAAACCATTGTTTGACTTTAATAAGTAGTTTAAAATTCTATTTACAATATCATAAATAATTAGTATTGAATCATTCCTCAAGTAAAATTTATTTTCCCTTAATCTATCCCAATTTAAAATATTTTCTAACACATAAATCAAGAGATATTTCATCTTGAAACTAGAATTTTAAATTTTTATAACATCCCAAAATCCTTTTGGTGTCTTTACTATTAAAGAATAAAGACCTGGTTACTAACATTAGGTAAAGAGATATCAAGATCTAAAACCAATAACAAAACCATGGAAAACTACCTTCTAGATAGAATTAAGTCACTTGATCTCAGTTATATGCATAATATTGATATTTAATTTATATTTTAAAGAAATGATTTAACACTTTGACACATGGAAGTGGATAAATAAAGAATGATCAAATATCTATATATATCGTTTGATTTCCATGTCAAACCCTCATATCAATGATCTCTACATGACATAGATTTTTCTTTACAACTAATTTCTACATACTCTCTAAAAAGAAATAAATTAAGAAGATTATATATAAATAGAAAGAAATAAATTAAGAAGATTATATATAAATAAGTATTTTTGATTAAGAGCTATGAAATAGATATGATAGGAGAAATAAATCATTTATTATGATTTCCATAATAACATCATCTTTTTAGACTCTAGAAGTACATAGTGATCTCCTAGAATAAAAATAAAAGAGGGAATTTTTCACGATAATATTTTTCGAAATAGTTAATCTTGGAGATTATTTCTTCTATGTTTATTTTTATAAATATTAAGGCTTAGAGGTGGTTCACAAATTTTATGGCATTGGAGAGGTCTATCTTCTTCAAAGATAATCTTATTGACACTATGGTTTATTTCAATTGAGGAATATTACATGTTGATTGAAGTAAGAAAATTAATCATTATTTCTCTAAATAGTGTTGTTTTCTTAAAATTGCATGTTTTAAATGATTCAAATAATAGCTCGTTGGAGATGCAGTTGGGTTCTCATGACAAGGCAGAGGGAAGATTTTGCAACCTTGTATGTCTTGTCTGCGAAGAGTTGTCGCCGTTTATGTTCAAGATGCCGGATAGTTCACGGCAGCGTATAAAAGAAAGGGGTCATGTACTGGAGGTGCTCTATTACTCCATTTTCTCGTCATCGGCCATGGACAATAGCAATATAGAGGGCGATGAGACTGGAAAGGAGCCGTTGCCCGATACGAACTTCGTAAGACAGGGTCTGAATACGGCATTGACTGCTGTCTCCACGTTAAACGTCGGTCCTGTTCGACGTCTTACGGAACTGCCTAAGCGTCTATTCAAAGGGAGGGTCGTCCAGTTTGTGCTCAAGCTTCCCATGCGTCTCCTTTCTTCTCTAGGAAATCTTCCAATTCTGCACGCTTTTAAGGTGCCCTTAACGCTTCTTTTTTGATCCGACAAAGCAGAGAAAGACGGGGAAGGAGAAGGAAAAGGAGGAGAAGGAGGAGGTTCGTCTGTGGAGATTCCTCCTACGCGGGACGAACTCGCGGTTCCCTCCGTGTCTGATTTATTTTCAGCAGGAGTGAAATTCCTTCCTACGGACGGAGACCTCACCATAATACGCTTCGAGGCGGCGAAATCCACCCTTTATCCCCCAGAAGTGAGATTGGATGCCAATTCAGAAGTAATTCTCAGAAATCTGATGGCGTTCGAAGCTTCGGCGGCGCCTGGTGTGTTGATCTTCACTCGCTACAGTGATTTTATGAACGGCATCATCGACATAGACGAAGATGTTCAGCTGCTAAGAAACAGTGGGATTATTTACAATCATCTAGCCAACGACGGGAAAGTTGCAAGCCTGTGGAACGGCATGGGCAAATGCGTGAAATTGACAAAAGTCAAGTATTTAGATAAAGTAATAGCCGACGTCGACGAGCATTACAACAGGAGATTGAGCGTTGCCCTGATGGAGTACGTGAACAAATACATATTTGGTTCGTGGCAGTTCGTCACTCTGGTGGCTGCAGGGATTCTTTTGCTTCTCACATGTTTGCAAGCCTTCTGCTCTGTGTATGACTGTAAACAGTGGTGGACAGATACAAATTTTCTGCAGGATGAAACGGCAACATAAGCGATCATCTGATATGAACTTACTTTTTAATTACTTCAAGCCTTTTATTTCCTTTTCTTCCACAGAACGTCACTTATATTGATCACTATTATTTCTATTGTTTGTAGATTAGACTGTCTGTGAGGTTTTAGATCTCAATCAGTTTCCTTTAAATTTAGCTTATTGAAAACTCCCTAAAATATTTTACCATATTAACCCCACAGTTTGCTGTTTTTCTGTGTGGTTTTTTATTTCCAGCCAACTCCAATCGTGCTGTACTATACGGGTTTATTCAAAAAATTTTGGATTCAATTAAAAAAATGTCTCAACATATTATACCTAAGTCTGGCCCGTGTTCTTCGCTGTTTGCTGCCTTTTTTCGGGTATGCACAGAACTTGTAAATATTAAAGTTGACTACCGCAAAGATTCCTTGGTGGAAACGCAATGATGTATGATATCCTCCCAGATTTTTTCGATTGGCTTATGGTTTTGTTTATGTAAGGAAATTCCGTTACTTCTGTAAAGGACGGTGTATACGAACTACAAGCTCTGTGGAAATAATCTCCACCTTACATTGTCTGATTATTTGGGCTTCATTATGGTCTTGTGTAAACTAATAAGCTCTGTGGAAATAATCTCCACCTTACGTAGAAAATTTGTCAACACTCTTCCACTCTAAAAATAGCTTCCACGTTCTGATATGGTTGTTTGAAATAGTAAACAAGGAATTGTGATGAGGAGTAGTTATTTTTTTTAATTTCCGAATCTTTTATAATTCAATCCCAGATTGTCACAACAGTTGAGTGCCGCTCTGGAATATATATATATGTTTTATAAAATTTAAAAACCAAATTACAAGTTGGTAAACATTCTTCATTAATTAATGGTTTTTTTTTTAAATTGAGAGATATTATTATATCTAAATGTTTCTTTATTTCATATGTTCAAGAATAAGTATCTAATGAATTTTAATGTAGAAAATCAAGTTTCAAATCATTATGAATGATTATCGGTTAAAAATTATAGTATCTATAAACATCTAAAATAAATTTAGAGTGACATGAAATTAGATAATAGTGTAAAGTTAAAAGTAACTTTTGTTCCATTAATTTAGGCTAATTATATATAATAATAATTAAGGTAAGTAAGTTAGAAGAGTTAGGGGTTAGGAGTTAGTTCTTGGAATAATCATGAAGAATAATAATTAATGTAGTTTAGAGTTGATTTGTTAATGATATAGACACGTTCAAGTACCTATAAAAAATGATGTCTAAAACTATTTTATTTTTACTTACTCTTGTAATTAAACACAAATAATTAGAAATGTACAAACACAACAGGACATAGAAATGATAAAAAAAATGTGAACATGCATCTAATCTAAAGGAAAGATGAAAAATAATTACTATATTAAAATAACAATTCATGCACAACTACTATATATATGAGTCACATGCGAAATCTCATCAATCGAAAGGTTATTAGCACCTATCTAATTACCACTTCCACAATTTTATATCCCCTATCCTTTTCCAACAATCATCTTTAAGTGTGAATGCTCTACCTCCTTTAACTATAAAAGTACAACTAAAATCGAGTAGCGAAAACTAAGCTCACAACAACAACATTCTTGTATTTCCTACTAGATACATGTAACACTCCTAATTCATTTCAAACTCTTCAAAAATAAGTTTTACATACAAGTATCCACAAATTCCAAAACAATTATAAACAACCACCATAAAATAGAAAGCATAATTGATTAGTTCCTAAATCACCAAAACTAATTTTATATCATTCTCCCCTTCCTTCAAAAATTTGAACCTCCTAATTCAAAGAAACTTTATTTAAAAGAAAACTTCAAGAAAGTTAGCACAATAAGGAACTTAAGAATTCAACTATTATATTTTTCTTGATGATTTATGATTGTTTCTATCATAGGATGATAGTACATCAAATATCAAGATAAGAGTTTGGGTTAGATCATAGAAACATTCTTTTAACTTAGAAAACCTAGTTACAACATTCCCTTCAACTAAACTAGATACCTCTATAAATCATCAAAATTTTCTTCATTTAATTTCAACATCTTGTTGGATTATAGATCAACCTTCTCTATAGCAATCAGTTGTCATTTTATTTTCCCAACTACTTAGTATTTCTCATCCATTGAAAACAAACATGGCTATTTGAATCACTCACACCAACTTTTGTTACACCTACACAAACCTTAAAAAAATAAAAAAAAATCAAAATTTAAATCATTCTCTACATTATGCCTTTTAGGCATGCTTCCCAATTCATATGTTATGGTGAGGTTTGTGTTTCCTTGTCATGTATGATATCATTCTTTTTTTTTAACAAAGTGATGATATTATACTCTTTTTAATTAATAACTAAATTCTATATCTACTTTTTTCATTTTTGTTCTTAAAGAAATGGATTCATCAAAAATGACTCTCACATAAGAAAATAATGGAGGAAAACTACTAATTTTATTCAATAACTTATAGATATAGAATAAATTTTAGAACAATAATTAGTGTCTTTTACAATAATTTATCTAGTTGTTGCATAGAAATGAAAAAGTGAGGGAAAAGAAGAAAACATATAGGTAAAATTTTAAAACTATGCTGATTTTTTTTTAAAGAAATGGTCAAAACAAGTACAATTTTACAACTTAGATCAACCAAACGACATATATATTATAAATTTAGAATTTAAAAAAATATGAAATGTTGAACTCTTAATATAGTTTATCTTTAATATTTTTAAATATTTTAAAAATTAGTTGGATAAACAAGATAAATATTTTAAATTTTTTAAAAATTAAAAAAAGTGAGGTCAATTGTATATTGCCAAAATTATTGCAAATTTAAATTTTTTATTTAATATTTTCCCACTTATATAACTTTAGAATCGAGTGAATGGAGAAAAATAAAATAAAATTTGATGAACATTTATTATTTAATATTTGAGAGTCAAATTTACTCAAAATATTACAGTTTTGATGGGACATTAGCTCTTGTATAGATTTTTAATAAATGAAAAAAAGTCTATAACTTGGAAATGATTTTCTTCTCTAATATATACTATATATTTTTAAAAACTTGTAATTAGCCTTATATTTGATTATAATAACCTAATTGCAATAATTTTAAAAAAAATCACAATAGAAGTAATCAAAATATTAAAAAATATATTTTTAAATTTTAAACTCCGATTTGTACAAAATGATATTTTCATATTTTTCATGAAAGTATTCATACAAAAATTTGGATTTGACATTGATTTTTTTGTTAAATTTGTTCTAAAAGAGGAGTTAGGCTATAATTTACACAATTTTGGGTGGAAGTGTTTTGAGTGGAACTCTTTCAGTTAAGATTTATAGTGAAAACATTACATATAAATCCATGGTGGTGAACTTAACAATTAAATTATATCAATTCAATTGCTCTAGGGAAAAGGGTTTTGTGAGAATCTACTTGTGACATATAATTTTGTTCAAAATCACATTTTTGACCAATAATGTGACACAATATAAATTTTTACCCATATTTTTTATGATTTTATTATTGAATCCATATTGCTACTACTTTAATTAGTTAATATATATTTAATTTTTTGCACAACTATTTCTTTTGTTCAGTGAATTGCTGCTAAGGGCCAACACCTAATCACTTTTGAGTGGAGCTATGAACCAGTAAGGCCACATTCGGGAGACCTCATCCTTGCCATTCATATTCCTCTACAACCAGCCAAGCCCATCATCTTTGGCAGTTGCTGATCCATTATCCTCCATATCCCTTGATTGTTGTTATGCCTGCCTACATTCCTACCAAGCTCCCTGCAGGAGCCGACATCATTCCAACATCTGCTACACCTGCCTACATTCCCACCAAGCTCCTTGCAAGACCCAACGACATTCTTTTGTCTGCTTCGCCTTCCTACATTCCTGCCAAGCTCCCTGTAGGACCTGACAACAATCCTCTATCTGAACATCCCCGCCAACCCCGCCACACCATCATTCCCTTCAGCATTTTTTTGACCTTGCAGTAGCGCCCGATCCACTTCCATCTTCCTCCGTCCTCTGAGCACAATCCACTCCACTGTTCTCTGATCTTCAACCAATGATTGACGCATATTCACCCCACTATCCACCGGTGGGATTCAAACATTGGACAGTAGTTTCACTACTACTTGCAACTTATCGTTGCGCTACGAGGTCATCCCCATTTTTTGCACAACTATTATTTTAATAGATATGATGTTTTATTTTATATATAAATAATGTGATTGTGCTATATAAATCAAAATTATAAACTACAATACGTTTTAATTTTACAATCATTTTAAAAATAACTTTCATATAAACAAAAAATATATTAAATAAAAATAAATTTGATTATACAAATAAATAAAATTATTACACTTTCGAAGCAAAATTAACAATTATAAACTATTTCAATTTCACTATAACAAAATAAGTACAATACACTTCTTATTTCAAACTAGGTATCGTGCCACAACAATTTAAACCTCGACTCGCTAGATTAAAATTCAGAGAACAAATTAAAGCTCATGCTAAAATTAATAAAATGGTGGAAAATAGCTTTAAAAAAACATAGTTGGCTCCATAAATTGATTGAAGTGGACGCATATTTGTTTATGGTTCAAAGATATTCGATTAATAATTAAAAATATTCGACGGGTCCTTCTCTTTCTACGATGTATGCTTAGGTGTATGATATAATGCCTTTATATACCTAGCACAATATTCTCTTTTGCTTTGTCGAATGTCAGATAAAAGCAGATAAACATTTCTATTTAATTTAAGGATGTTTCCTTCACACAAAGGAAAGCATATGTAGTCCATTCCAATTTCCAACACAGCACATGCATAACAATAATTGCTTTTCTCCGTAACATGAGCAAAATAAAAATATTGCTGCAAAATAAAGACTTTATTGAGAAGGCACTGAGTGTAAGACAAATCTTCTGCCATTACTCCTGAAATAAATTGGTGTCCTTCAACCAGCGCTTGCAGTTATAGATAGAGCGGAAGGCCTCCAAACATGTGGGAACTAAATATGTTTTTCTTCACATATTCTAGCATAGCGACTGTCCATGTCCGCCTATAATAGCTATTTACCTTTGCAATAACTTTGTTTAAGTACTTAACTTTTGTTAATTTAACAGATTTTCCCATGCCGTTCCACAGACATGCCACTTTCCCGTCGTTCTCCGGGTGATTGAAATTGATTCCGCTGTCTCTCAGCAGCCGAACATCTTCGTCTGTGTCGATGATGCCGTTCATGAAATCATTGTAGCGAATGAAGATGAGATCGCCGGGCACCTCCGAAGCTTCGAACGCAACCAGATTTCTGAGAATGGCTTCTGTGTTTGAGTCCAACCTCACTTTGGGCAGATAAAGAATGGCAGTCACCTGGTAGAAGCGAATTGTAGTGAGGTCTCTGTTAGTGGGAAGGAACTTCACTCCCGCAGAATATAAATCAGTAATAGACGGAATGGCCAGCTCTTCTCGTGTAGGGGGAATTTCCACAGAGGAGCTTCCTTCCTCATCCTTCTCTGCTTTCTCGGATCCAAAGAGAAAAGTTAAGGGCCCCTTATAACAGGCGCAATACTGGCGGCTTGCCCAGAACAGACAGGAGGCGCAGGGGCAACTTCATCACGAACTGGACGACCCTCTGTTTCAACACATGCGTCCTGAAATTTCGAATGAGGCCGATGTTTAGTGTACTGAAAGCCTTCCATAGACAGCTGAATTCTTGTGGGTCGGGCGAAGGCGGCTGCTCATCCTCATCGTCCTTTGTGTTGAGATCGTATTTGCCACCAGACAGGACAAGAGAAAAATATAGCGCCTCCAGTATGTGAGTCCTCTATGTTATACGCAGCCTTGAACTTCCGGGCACGTTGAACAAAAATGGGGAAAAGTCTATACAAGCAAGCCTTTACCAGATCGCAGAACATCTCTGTTATGTCTTGTGAGCTCAGCTGCATCTCCAACAGCTTCTTCAAGAGGAACAGCGGCACGTGATTTCCCAGCATCATCACATGTCTCACTATGGCATTGTGGGTAGCGCTTCTGCCAAATGGGTCTAATACTTTTGCTAGTTGTTTCTCCTGTGAAGAAGCTTGGTCAAGTTGCTTGACAAAGAATTGCAAGAACTCCAGCAGAAAACAGCCATCCAAAGCCATGAGCCATGCTGGCGCTTCGCCATTGTATTCGAGGTATTTGTGATAGCAGCTTCGAATTCAGCGCTCGTAGTTGTGTACCTCTTTGACGACAGAATCGAACATGTGATCCTCGATTCTTTTCTGGAATCGCCGAGCAGCAGCAAGCTTGTGTCTATCAATTTCGTCCAGCTCGGATCTCTAGCGGTGATATGGCCTGATAGAAACACACTGCGGAGTGTATGCTTCCGGCTTAGCTGCCAAAAGTTCCTTGGGCGCATTGAACACAGAGATAGACTTCTTGTTCTTCGTCCTCTCTCTGCAGATTATCCCTCACTTGAATAATCCACCGATCTGGATCAATCTTTGCTTGAACTGCATTCTTAGATTCCATGATCTCTAGTTGAAGGAAAACACAGAAACAAGAAGAAATGACAAAAATGGGAGAAAAAGGAGACACTACAGTAGAGATTGACATACTTAGTTACTTTTGGTGGAATTTTGATGCTTTCAACACACAAAAGTTTGTCTGCCATGAAGGGGAAAGTTTGGTTGCTTACTTTTACGAGTCGGTTAAACCATGCATTGAACTTCCTAAATACTTCTTCTCGTTTTTTTTTTTATACAACTAGTATATATATCTTAATTATTAATCTATATAAAGTAATTAATCTATATAATATAGTTTGACATATATCATTTTAAAGATTTATTTTATTTATTTCTTTAAAAAATTGAATTATTCAATTAAAGTATAAACTTAACAATTTTGATAATATTTTGGATAAAGATAAGAAAGTAAGATGGATTTTTTTAAATAAATATTTCTAATATGTCTATATTTCTTTTTTTTTTTTAAATAAATAAATATTATTAACTCTCTTTGTTTTTTATAAGATAATATGTGGCCGTTGGTTTTTTAAATAATTATTGTGTTAATTTTTTAATTTTTAAAATAAATAAAATATTGTTAAATGCGTGATCTGCTGATTTTTTATTTTCTTTCATGGATTGTGCTAGCCTCCTACCATTGTAGGGTTATGCCTCTTGACATAATAAATAATAAATATTCCATCTCTATCTTCCATGGTGTAATCCAATCTCAAAAGCAAATATCCATATCTTGAAAAGAAATAAATAGTTTTTTTAAAATAAAAAATATGTAATTAGTCGAGTATAGGAATATTTTCAAATATTTAATGAATATTTGGAAAGTAGATTAGGTATTTAATTTGGTTTGTAATAGAAAGATAGTTTACTTGATTCAATTTTGTATTTATTATAAAATATGAGATTGAGAACCTCAAATTAACTAAGAAACAATCAACATTTTCTTAAGTTTAATCTTAACATCTACAATTATGATATATTTGTCTACAATTTTAACCTATTTTATATGATATTGCCATAAATATATGGCCTTAAAATTTATATTTTTTATCTTCAAAAAATTATTTACCTCTATTAAGGTGACTAGAACTTGTGTTAGAAATGAATGAGACTAGCTTCTCACCTCTTTCCTTCATTAAGTCATTCAATTAATTAAATGATTTTGATAAATTTCAAAGACATGATGAATAGAAATGAAAATGCTTGTGTTTTTTTCTTATGATTTAAAATACTGATGTAAATTTTTGAAAAGCTCAAGTGAACAAATGATGGTACATGAATTAAAATGAATTGCAACCATTTCCTTTTATACAACCTCCTAGTTTGATAATTCCAATATTTCTTATATTAGTTGCTAGGAAATGATTAGTTGTGAATACAGTATCTTGAGCCCATGTTTCCATGAAATTAAAAATTAAGGGTAAAAACCACACATGCAAATTTTAATCAAGGAAAGAAGCATTAAATATGAGGGTTGGGTCTAGATCACTAGGGAAAAAGTTGTAAAAAAAGATAAGATGTAAAATAGATGTTAACTTTTGAAAAGAAAAATACTATTTGGATACTAAGTTAGGAACTCAACGTAAAGATTAATTGATTCCAGAAGCAATAATTAAAATTGTTAGGAATGCAATTTTTAATCCTTACAAATATAAAATCACACTATTTATTGTAATTTTCATATTTGTTGCATGATTGAATACGGATAATTTATTGATCAATAAAGACTTTTTGAATGAAATTTTACTTTTTCAAATTTATATAGTGAACTTTAAATAATAAATAGGCATTAGAAATACTTATTTTACTTGGATTTCTATTTTTGGTGAAGTAGGAGGGAATTTAACCTCATCTTTAAATACCTTAAAAAATACACTCCAAATTCATATATATGGATATCATGTACCTTGTGAATCCCTTAGTTAATTTTTTTTCTTAATAATAAAGGTGTCTAAAACTTGCTAATTTTAACTATTTGAAGAATGAAATTTCAAACTATGAAAAATAAAAATCAATTGGTATTCTATAGACTTTATTTAGGGAATTTTTGTTTAGGTTGGGTGCTTGTTGGATAGATGTTTTCAAGCTTTAAAACTTAAGAATTTAATTATCATAAATTTCATTGCAAATTAAATTTATGTCCTCCAAAAATAGGTTCTCATTAATTAGAATTGTAAAAACATCTCTAAAATTGAAACATGAGCTATAAGAGGGATTCAAAATTGTTGGCCAAATTGTGTTGAGTGTTATAACACATCTAAAGGAAAATTTGAGTGAAGATAATATGGAAAAAAAAATAGAATACCAAGTTATGTAATTGGAACATGATGTGCTTATGATAGGTGGAAGGAATATACTATTTTTAGTCTATGAACTCATTTAAGGATTTTGGTGTTATTTTTCTCACATTTATTTGGGAATCACCTTTTTATATTGTTTAACCTTAATTTTGTAATCACCATTTCATGATTTCATGACTAGTCCCTTATTTATTGAATGCTTTAGATGGAGGTATTGATAGAAATATTGAAGGTTTTATTATGCAATGAAAAATACTCCAAATATATTGTTGATGATACTCCTATAAATAATTACTTCACAAGTGTATTATAATTATGTGTATATCATTTAAGAATACATTTGTATAATTTAGAATGTATGGGTTTTATTGTAAAAGTATATTTCTAATTACACCTATGTTATAGTAATATTTTTTAAAATTGTTTTCTATTTTCTTCTCCCTTTTTTAACTATAAATTTCTAAAATTCATGTAATAATAAGGCGTCTAATATTATTTTAGGAATTTTTATGTGTACCTTGATTCCTTTTAGTAGTAACCTAGATTATAAAAAAATATTGATTATTTGTAACTTGTGATGAATAGGAAAATACTTAGCCAATTGGAAGTTAGTCACCCCATACACTTGAGATATATTTTTGAGATCATAAGAAAAACACATCCAATTGAGTAATATAGGTCAATATTGTGTCTTCTTTATCTACCATCTTTTGTGAAGCCAATTTCAAATAAGGGTCATTCCTATAACACGTTGTAAGGCTAGAATGAATTTAAAATTAAATGAGGAGAGTCATTTTATTTGAACTTCTCTTTATGATGATGAACTATATTTTCTAAATTAACTTAAAAACCTCTTTGAAAGAGATAATGGTGATATTATTATAAACCATATTGAAAATAATGAGAATACTTGATATGTTAATAACTCAACATAGTCATTTGTAAATAAATAAATTTCTTCTCTAAAAAAATATTACGTTCTTATAACTATTATAGAGATAGGAGCCAATATGAAAACCAAATATAACCTTGAGAGTTTTAAATATATCATAACTAAGATCCAAAAAATTTAAATCATGCAATCCTATTAGAAAAGACAAGAAAACATTATTATTCTACATGCTTATTCTACTAGTAGCAACCACGCTGAGAGATATGTATGTGCATGAAATTAGGGCACCAAAAGGGTGTCAAAGGTGGCCAATTATTTTTTTAAATCAATAAAAAATAGTATTTAAAGAGAAACTAAATATATCCTTACTTAAAATTTGAAGATATGATAAGAACATGATTTGAAGTGCTCAAAATCTAGTTCTTTAAATATACATGCATATTTTTAAAGGTGATGGAAATTAAGAATTTCAAATAGAAGCACACAAATTGCTCATATTTTTTCAAAAAAATATAAAATAGTCCCCTATAAAATCTGGACTTTTTAAAATGTATTTGAAAAATCACTATGGTAGAAAATTAACTAGCATCACATAGTTTATTCCTAGTTTTTCTAATAACTTTTAAATAAATATATGATTTTTTACTGAATTTGAAAGTGTACACGTGTCGAAATAAAAAATTGACCATGCTACACCCTAATTCAAAAATATTGAAAGTAAAATTTTCCATTTTTATTGTGTATAAAAGATAGTCTAAAATGTAAAAAACATATTTTTTGGGGATGAATAGATAAAAAATTACACCAAAAATACTTTAAATATTCTTTTGGAAAAAAATGAAGATGCTAGAGAAAAAATTGAAAATAAAAAATGAACATATTTTAAATGTAGAAAGAATTAAATAGTTAGAAAGGAAAGAGTTGCCTTGATGTTATTATAGTATTTTTCATACCAATGTCAAAAAAGTGCAAATTTGATGGAGAGCACACTTGACATTTATTTATTTTTCTATATTGTGTAGATTGCATGTCTTTGGGTATTAACATGCACATCCAACACTTTTGTATTAACGACATACGTATGTTACAAAATGAGTGAATTATAGCATAGTCCTTTTATAAGAAGATGATCCAAAACATGGTTTTGACCACTTTTTAATCTCACATCTTTGTGCACATACCACTTGATACAAAATAACCAAAAGTATTTGACATGCTTCTTGCATTGAAAAAAAATCCTATTATTAGCAAGAAAATTAGGGAAGTACAAACTAAAGTTCTAAGCCCCAATTGCTTTCTGGGTGTTGTAGTTTATACCCTAGACTCAGTCATACAAAGGCAATACCCATTAGATTCAAAAAAATGATTAATGATTAATTAAGTATTCACAAAATGTCAAATAACATCATATAGATAGAAATTTGTTAATCATTATATTGATCATATCAAAGGACTGCATCCATATATCTCTATCCTCTTCTTACATATACCCTTTATACATTTATTTACAAATCCATATACATATTTCTACATATATCTTCCTCTTGCATCCCAATTAATTTCTATTATTTATATCTTTCTATATACATATATTTATAGGATGGGACATGACCTATCTATTCTACCCCTAGCCTAGATGGTATATTTTCAATCTTAATGTCCACAAGCACTTTGTGGCAAGATGCAGTAGGAATTTCCTAGCAGTGTTTGCACTACTGCTCTTTCCTACCAACAATTATCATAAAATGATTACAAAAATTAAAATCACATAATATTTGACCAAATACAACTTTTTTTATTAAATATTCAATCATATTAACCATACATGATCACCAATAGGATGATTTTCAATAAATAAAATATTTAGATGTGTGATGCTACACTAGCTAGTGTATGAGATGCTCTCTCCAACATCATCTACATTAGACATAGGATGTCCATTTCATCATCAGAACCACTCAATAAAATGTCCATGGTGGTTAGGTGAGATATGTCTTAGGGTCTAGTGCCATTACAAGTCAATCTAAGATAGGTTAGTAGAAGTATGGGAAATCACTAAGGGCGACTAAACTGTCTAGTCACTCAATTATAGTAGAATAGCATAACAATATAGTTATATCAACTAATTGAATAGGAGAAAAATGTAGGTTCCACCAAGATGGAGATGGTAACATGGGGGTATGATGGACCTATCTTCCTCTATTTAATTTGGAAATGAGATCCCCACAAAGAATTGGCTAACAACCCTTAGGTGAATCAACTCAATGTGGGAATCTTTAGGCTTCCTTATGATTTGATGATGGGGGTCAAGTTCTAATAACACTTTTGGGAGAAAAAATGAAAATAGAAAATTAACCTAATTATGCCATTTCAAACTTGAAACATCAATATGAAACTCAACATTAGTAAAAAAATAAAACTAATTACAAATCTGAGAAGCGTAGAATGATGTTTACCAGTCACCAAAAGTCACTTTCTAGATGTTGTCAGGGATTCCACCCAAGGTGGCGAACCACCATTCACCAAAAAAAAAAAAAATCCCGTCTTGTGTGTTCTGCAAATCTTAGGTTTATGATGGATTGAATAATATCAAAAGAGAAAAAATGTCAAAGTTGTCAAAGTTTTCTTCAAGCCACAAAAAATCACTTTCATAATTTATTTTTGAATTTTCAACTATGAAACCTAAAGGAATTGGAAGTCCAGACATAGGACTAGAGGACTATGAAAGAAACTTCTCAACCCCTGTAGCAAGACCCATTCTCCCTTGGGTAAATGAGTCCTAGGAGGACACTCAACACAACCTTTTTGTGATAGGTGCATAAAACCAAGCCCTTCTCAAATCTACAATTTATTTCTAAATTCTATCACATTAAGGTTTAATTTAGTGATTTCATGTGTTGCATTGCATATGTGCATTGATTTAGTATTTTTATTCATCTCCCAAAAGTGATTTCAGGCTGATTTATCCCATCCTAAGTCACAAGGAAAATGGTAAGATATCCACAAAGGTTGACTCACCTAAGGGTTGAAAGTTAATCTTGATCTAGGGGATCTCTTTTTCCTAATGAACAAAGGAAGGTTTGCACATCATACCCCCTTTGCATATATTACCTCATACAACTATTGCATGAGAAATTGTCCTTTTTTACTGATGATATCATAAATCTCCTAGAAAGTGTGACCTTGAACTAAATGATTTTTTATGAAAGTTTTGCCTCCTTAATTTATGTTAGTGTCTCCTTTGTGGTTCTATTAGGTCTAATATTCCCTAAAACTATGACTTTTCATGGCATGTTATGTACCCTTTTGTTGTAATAGTATGATTAGTATTACCTAAAAGTGTGATACTTCATTCCATTATATTTTCTCTCTTAGCAATGATGTCATGTATGATACTCACTAAGGTGTGATGTACCATGTGTTGAGTAGTAACCTCTTGATATTTGTTACACACCATTTGTGGTGTTGTTGTTTATAATACCCTCTAATGCATGGCTTTGTAATATTCATCCCTTGTAATGTTAAAATGTGTGCACCCCTTGAGGTGATGTACATTCATCCATTGTATTATTATATTTTTTTCACCCCCTGAGCTGATATTTGTTTGTCACCTATGATGTTAAATTTTTTTCACCCCCTGAGGTGATTTCTTGGTCAACTTTGATTTTATTATTTATGTGCTTGTAGTGTAGGAAAATGCATACCCTTGAATTTTCACACTTTTTTTTGCCCACCTTTCTTTTTTTATCCCTATTTATGTCTTAATTGGTCCTATTTGGCATCGACAAGCCTAATAAATTTTATCTTTTTATGGCTAATCCTGACAAACATCAAATGATAAATGATAACTTAATGATTTTGGCTATGTCCCTGCTTTTGGACTAGGAATAAGACACCACCTAAGGCATCTTTTTGCTCCAAAGGTCTTGGGATCTTGATTTCAAATGCACCTTAAATAGGCCCCTTTTTGGAGTCTATGCCCTAGGTTTCATGCCTCAGGACTAAGATGCCACCTAGTGTGTCTTAGTCCTCCTTAAGTTATTTTCAAGATTTAATTTCAAATCTTAGTGAGATTTAGCCTCCTTTAATTAAATAATCCCTATATTGGTTTGGTGTGGTGTATCTTTTGGATATTAAGCATAGATAAGTGTAAATAAAAGGTTCCTTTCATTCATTTTCATCCTAACATCTAAAAATTCAAGTATTCATCCTAATAGCAATTTTGTGATCAAGAGAGCATTCAAGAGCAGTTCATCAAGCATTTTGGAGCCATCATCAATATTCAAGCATCATATCAAAGATATTCTTACATCATGTGTGTTTTTGAGCTAACATTTGTGATGTAGGGTTTTGATTGAAGTAAGCAATTCAAGTCAAGATCTATCAAGCATTCCTTTGATTCAAGATCTACATTCAAGCTAGCCACTTCACACAAGTTTGCAGACTTCATAATAAGGGTTTGGTGAGTTACAACATAAAATTTTGTTCATTCATCATTTCCCTTCATTATTTCATTTCATTCCAATGTTTAATTACCAACAAGAGGTTTGACCAAGGAAAACCCCCATTTACTAACAATCAACAATTTTTTCCTCTCTTGCATGTTTTTTTTTGCAAATATAGTTTGAAGACTTGAAGATCATTTGTAGTTAAAAGTTTCAAAGTTGTAAATTTGCATTACAAAGTTGTCATCTTCATGGAAACTTACCTACAAACTAGATCTAGAAGTTTCAGGACTTGATATCTGAGAAGGAAGTGCATACATTGAGTGTTAGGATCACATTTAGAGATTTCATAAATTCAAGATGGGGCTAAGTTGGAAATAAGGGAATCTTAGTCCTCCTAAGGGTATTTTGCAGAGGTTCTTTCATATTCTGGTCCGACATCCAAAGATTTTGTATTTCCCTCGAAAAATAGCATTGGGACTAAGACAACAATAAGGGCATCTTTGTCCTCCCTAGCATATTTTGACAAAAATTTACATTTCTAGAATACTCATTACATTTACGAGCTTCCCAGGTACATACATCCTAACTTGTTGTTACTAAATTTTGTCATTTTCATCCATCATTTATCTTGCATTACTAGATTTTGTGAGTTGAATGTTGTCTTTTCCAAGATTTTAATTGGTGGTTAACCCTTCAAAGCCTAAAGAACCCCCGTAGGTCTTCCTTGTTGAGAATTGACTTAACTTTGTGTTGATAGTCAATCCAATTTGGAATCCTAGATCATATTTGAAGGTTAATATGAGAAAAGTGGTGTTCAATGACTAAGGCCATAAAGCACCCATTCCCCTATCAATCAGTCCTCCCTGGAGTGTGATTTGTAAGATAGTCCATGGATTTGGCATAACACAATTTACTGATTCATGAACTTGAGCACCCATTTTAACATGGTCACCTAGAATAACACAACTTTCTTTCTAGTGGTGCCATGTGTTTTATGAGATACCTAGCATAACACAACTTACTAGCCTTATGGAAACCATCATATTGCATGGAGAGCTAACATAACAAAACTTGCTAGCTAATATATCCATGTGGCTCATGAGTGATTTAGCATAATACATCTTGCTAGCCTTATGAGATCACTCTCTTGTCTAAAATCACATTTGAGATATGATGTTTGGTATTTGTGAAAATTTTATGATTGAGGTACTAGAATCATTCACCCAAGGTGACGAATGAGTCCCACTAGACATAATTTATGGGACCGAATTAAAAATGCTTAGAAAGGTGTGAAGCTAGGATCAAGACGCAAAAACCTAGGTGGGACTCATTCTTCCAAGGTGGAAAATGAGATCACTCTCTTGTCTAAAATCACATTTGAGATACGATGTTTGGTATTTGTGAGAAATTTATGACTGAGGTACTAGACTCATTCACCCAAGGTGACGAATGAGTCCCATTAGGCATAATTTATGGGACCAAATTCAAAAATTCTTAGAAAGGTGTGAAACCAGGATCGAGACCCAAAAACCTAGGTGGGACTCATTCTTCCAAGGTGGCAAATGAGTCCTAGATCACTAAATCTAGGCCACACAACCTGAAAACACTTGAATTATGATTGGATGTTGATTTGTGTTAGGATTATCCTTGAAAAGATACATTAAATGAGGCTTGTGGATGCAAAATAAGGCCAATTAAAGCATAAGAAATCCCAATTATTAATGATAACCTTAGAAAAGTGTAAAAGTATGATACAAACAACACTTTAAATAAGGCATGATTAAGGTTTATTAGGTTCAGTTAATTAATAAAACCTTAGAAAAGTGTGAAAGTGTGTTACAACACTTCAAAACACCTTAATAAGGTAAAATTTAAGTTCATTAGCACACAAGGGCCCAAGACCTAATGTGACCATGTTAAACACATTACAACACTAAGTCATGGCATCCTTAAGACCAATTTCATAAGGAGGGCCCAAACAAGTGTGAATATGTCATTGAAAACAATTTTTGACACTACGTTTAGCCCCCACTTTAGTGAGAGGATGAACTTGCTTCAAACTCATAGTAAAGTAGACTTTCAAGAAGGGTCCAATTGTACCAATGTGGACAAGCCCCCGGAATCTAAGATCCTTCATCAAACCAACATGGGCACAAAAGGAAACACACTAGGTGTATGATATGCAACAAAACAAGATACAAAAACATACAATGCCAAAGATATAAATAAAAAAATGAATAAGATAGGTGGATCCAACTTTGAAAAAAATGCACTCAATCTGGGGCCACAGAACTTCAGGTCATCCATGGGGTGATTATCCATAATATGCTCACTCTAGGACCATAGAAGTTCAGGTCATTCACAGGGCGAGTATGCAAAATGGGTGAGACATATGACCAATATGTGTCCACAAAATGCTAGTGGCTAAGGGAAGTCATGCCTTCATTTTCCTCCCATACAACCATACTAAAGCTATACCTCATGATAACTTTGATAAGGTACCACACAAAATGATCTTCAAGCTCCTTGAGACAAGAAAAGCTTCGTATGCTTGGAGCTCATGAACGAACAATGAACTTCGAGCTTCATGAGACAAGAAAAACTTTGTATGCTTTGAGCTCATGAAAAAACAAGATGGCTCCATAGGCATGCAAAGTGTGTTATGGAAGGTGGCCATATAACCGATGTTGTAAATAGTGTGAGGAATGTTTGAAGGGATTTCTCTTAATTCATGCAAGGTCTCTTCTTAGGGAACATTGTACGTAATGTCTCCAAGAGAGGAAAAGTAAAAAAAATATCACTCTCTGAATCCCAATGAAACCACCAAGAAAAGGATGCATCACAAGAAGAAAGAAAAATGCACCATGAAATATGAGTGTCAATGTATGCCCCCACTTTAAAGTGGTTTCTAACACCATTGTTGTGAGAAAGTGCTTTAAAGTAGAAGAAGACATGAGAGATTATTCAGAAAGCCCTATGCCAACTCATATGTTTTTGAATCGAACTACATCAAGAATAAGTATGTCATATGCGAGTCAACTTAAGGCATCTCATCCACATCTCAAGATTGCTCTTATATGTATATGAAAGGTGGTCAACAAGCCAAAAGAGACAACAAGTGACATATGAGGACAAGGCTAACTAACCCCTTGCCCCAACTTAGTGCAGGCCAAGGATAAGCTGAATAAAATGAAAATAAGTATCAATTAGAGGAACTAGATGCTTCAACACAAGGAAGAGCACCACAATCATTTAGATGTTGAATTCAATTATTTAAACCCTTACATTCATTAGTAGCATGACCATGAATGCTAAGATATGCACAAAATGAATTCTTGTACTAAATTTTTTTTTCATGTTCTTAGAGGGAGGGATATCAAATGATCTTCGAGGAGTCTCGACAAGATACCCTCTTGATCAATGGTAGAAGATGTTCCTTTATTTTGTGACAAATATATCCCTTACTTAGTACAAGGTGTCATACCTACACAAGACTCTTTAGATTGCAAGATTTTGTTCTATCTTTTACAAGAGGGTGTAAAATCTAACAAATTAAAATAATTAGTGTGTTTCATGATGGCATTTACATTAAGTGAAGATTTCTCTGTTTCTTCCAAAGGATAACAATTAAAACCACTTGTGTCTACCAGTTCAGGATGTGCTAATGTTAAAGTCAGCTTAGAAGAATATTTTGTAAGAGTGTTGATATTGAGTGAAGGCTTGTTTGATGGTTTGATTTTTATCAAAGGACAATAACCAAGACCATGGGTTGTTTCTTGCATGTTAGGCTCTATATAGACACATATACCTTGCTCTCGAGCACCACATACTTTTCCACTAAATCCCAATTGTTTCATAAGTTCATAACCTCTTCCGTAAAGCTTTTTAATTTCTTTAGGATCTAGTGGTTGTTGATAGTCGTTTCGTCAAAGTTTGTTGTGTATGTTGTCTTTTCTTCTAAAGTGGTTGAGGTGGATGCTTTCGAAGTGTCTTCCAAATTTTTTGTTGACATTACCACTTTTTCTTTTCCTTTTTCAAACTCTTTGTTTATGATCTTGTATTCTCCCATGAATGTTGGTTTGAGGTCTAAGAAACCCCAATAATCTTCTAATAGCTTCATGATTTTCTCAATATTTTTTTCTTTGTCTTTTTGTTGCACGGGTTCCACTTGTGTAGTTGGTGTTAATGTTTTCAAAGGATTTTCCTTTTTTTTCTCAATGTTCAAACAACTATTTTGGTCAGGGTCAACTTCAAGTGTGTATACCTTGTTATAAATATAGTTCATTTTATGATGAAGAGTAGAAGGTACCCCATTCATTGCATGAATCCATGGCCTTCATAAAAGTAGGTTATATGAAATATCATGAGACATAACATGGATCAGTGTTTCTAATGTGGCCTTTCTAGTTGTAATAGGCAAAGTGATCACACTGAGTGGTCGATTTCCTACATTGTCAAATCCCTTGATAGATAAAGAGTCAGGTTGAATTTTTTATTTATCCATGCCAAGTTTATCCAAAACTAATGCACTACAAACATTAAAGATGGAGTCGTTGTCAACGAGGGTTATTTTTATTCCAAACCTATTATGGATAACTGTTATCATGAAAGAATCATTTTGTTTTTGTACTTCCAAAGGGGGTAGTTCACTTTGGTGGAAAAAAATGTTAGCATTTATTCCTTGAATCATGACTGCTATGCCATTCTATTGCACATTATAAGGGATATTAACTTGTTGTAAATCACTTTGAATCATGTTGTGGTAATGAGGGGAGACTTGAATAAGGTCCCACAATGATATCTTAGTAGGAGTATTCTTTAGTTGTTCAACAAGATTGTACTCCTTTCCACTTTGTGGAGGAAAATGAGGAGGACCTGGTAGGATAGGATTAGACAATGGGAGGGATATTGAAGGTGTTTTTCTTGGTTGTAGATTGTTTTGAGTGTTATATGTGTGAGCAATGGTATTATGACTCAGCTATTGCGACACATTATTATTAGGTGGGTACAAAGGATAAGTTTGGGTTTGTTTTGAGTTTGAGGTTTGTGTGAAGGTGGGTAAGGAATTAGAGGATTCTTAGGATGTCCCATGGTGTATGTAGGAGGTCCATTACTCATCGGGGATCTAATAGACACTTGTGCATTCATAACCTCAACAATCTTGATTTGATGTATTTCTAATAAAGGGCAATCTAGTGTCATATTTTTGCCATCATCTAAGGAAGAAAAAATGTTTTCATTTTATTCCACCATGATATCCTCCCTAGGAGGAGAGTTTTTAGGAGAACTACAAACCAAATTTTCTTGAAATTCAAGGATTGGTTCTTCCAAAATGACTTCATTGCAAGTATGGGAATGATCAATGGTTGGATTTTCTTACTTGTCAATGATGGTGTTTCCCTGTTAACTTATTTTTTCTCTAGTGGAAGAGAAGAAATCAAGATTCCCATGAAATTCATCAATTAGATCTTCTAAAATCAAAGTATCATCTTCAAAACTAGGAGAGATACTAGGAGAAGAACTAACGTGATTGTCAAGATTGTCCAAATTTCCACTCCTTTGTCCCATAATGTCTTCCAAAATAGGATAGGTAGGGAAGAAACATAAAAAGGGTTTTCATAGATCTTAAAGGTTTGATCATTCAACACCAACATATCCTCCTCGCATTCAATTTCTTACTCCAAAACATTAACACAAGAGGGGAAAGTGTTGGGAGGTGAATTTAGACTAGTTGAAGTGTTTTGTAGGTAGGTTTCAATGGTCTCTTGTTGTGTTATGTTATCATCATGATTACCCATGGTTGTTTCTTCTTGTTCATCAATGTCTTGCCTGATAAGAGAGGTAGAAGGAGACAAACAAATAGGATGCTCAAAACTCTCATTGATTGGTTCTTCTAACTCTAAAATATCCTCTTTGCGAATAGGAGAGATATTAGGAGAAAAATGAATATGATCATTAGGATTGTCTAATGTTGTATTCTCTTTCACTAAACACTCTCATAGGAAGGGGATATGAAATTTTTCTTAGCATTCATAGAAAGGTAAGGTACTAGCATTGTTTGAACAAAAATGAAAAGCACCTCTAACCATTTTATGCAATGCTTCAAGAATGTAAACAATGTATATCCAAATATGAACAATACTTTTATCCAATGTATGCAAAACTTTAACAATGCAAACAATATGTATCCAAGAATGAAAAGCACTTTTATCAAAATTAAGCAAAGCTTTATGAATATAAAAATTGTATATGAAAAAGTGAAAAGTACTTTTATCCATATTATGTAAAGTTTCAAAAATGTGAGCATTTTTCAGATCTAATGATGTTTGTAATTGAAATGGTTTAAAAAATGACTACCCTAAATTGAGTTTTTGACCTAGATGCATAAAACAAATGTTCATGAAACTTTACAAACTTATAGTATATGTTACCAAAAAGCTTAAGAAGCACAAAAATGAGGTTTTTAATGCTATTAAAGGCAGTTTAAAATCAGTACTAGGAATGATTTTCCCAAAGGGGCGTATGAGTCCTAGTGGGGGTTGTTTCCAAAATTTTCAAAAGTTTTCAATTGATTTTTTATGCTTTTTATGTTGTATGATCTGTAAACTAAATGCAAATATAAATTTTATATGATTTTCAGTGATTTGAGATGCAAAATTGCAACCTATATGTACTTTCACTAATGCAAAATTAGAAACCCTAGAATGCCAATTAACTAATGAAAACCCCAATGCAATGTTAATGTAATCAAGATCTAGGATGATGATGCACTCCAAATCAGAAAATTAAATGTTCTAAATGTAGGTTCACCAAAATGTAAGATAGAAAATAGTTTCCTCTAGGGTTTTAGGACCTAGGGCAACAATCTTTCTATACTCTGTATTCAAGGATTCCCTAGAGATCTCAATTAAATGATGATTATAGGAGAAAGATATATACTAAGGGACTATCCTAGGGTATATTTGATGATTAAAGAGTGGTTCACCACCAAGCTAGGGCTTGGAAAAATGTATGAAATGCAATTTATAATGATTGAGCTCAATGATGTATAGAACTTCACTAAATGAACTATAAATACAAATAAACTAAAACAACAAATTGGAAAAGTAAAGAGGAGCACATAAAAACCTGAGAGAGCTTGAATGGAAGCCTAAAATGTTGAATAAATTCAAATTTAGGCATACTAGGGATCATTTGCTAATCTGGGTGAATCAATCCTAGATCTGGGTTTCTATACAGGAATAGATTTCTAGAAAAAGGTTATCCGAATCTACAAAAATCTCAAAATTGACCTAAACTGGGACTCATTCACCAGAACTAGTGAATGAATCTAGTTAGGGTTTTCTAAAGCTTCAAATTTTGAATCTAGTCTTAAATTTATGCTCTTTCTGTTCCTCTTTGTTTAAAGATCTGAAACTCTAATTTCAGGGCTATAGGTGAAATTTTAGTGAATATAGCAACCTTGTAATTAAGGGGACAATTCCAACAATTTTTCTCAATCTTGTAACCTAATATACAAAGGTCCTTCATGCTCCAAGACACCTAGATCTGCAATCACACAAAAGAGAGAGAGAGAGAGAGAGAGAGAGAGAGAGAGAGAGAGAGAGAGAGAGAGAGAGAGAGAGAGAGAGAGAGAGAGAGAGAGAGAGAGAGAGAGAGAGAGAGAGAGAGAGAGAGAGAGGGAGAGAGAGGGAGAGATAGAGATAAAGTGTTGATTGTTAGGGAATAGGGGTTTTCCTTGGTCAAAACCCAGTTAGGTAATCAAACCAAGTGATGAAACAATAAAAAAAGGACTTGAAACATGAAACATGGGACATGGGACATGAAAAATGGGACATGAAGCATGAACAATGATAGCTTGAAAGACACCTTGTAAATGATGTCTTGTAAATATGTAACTCAACATTAAATCTCATTTTTGTGCTAGAAAAGTTACAGATTCATACTATTTTGTATTAGATTTATGCATTTCAAGTGTTAGACCTAGAATTGGGGTTTGCATATTATTTAAATTAATTCTCCTCAAGTTTTGATTTAGCTCACCACCCCATCCTTGCATAAAGGAAAGATTGCAAGATCCCTCAATCTTGACTTAATTCTCCTCTTGCGTTGATAATTATTTCAAGATTATTGGGTTTCAGGTATAAGGGTCCCGTCAATACATGGATACAAAAGACTTAAGTTGTTTTAAATTAACTTGAGACCAAGCACACCAAGTTAATGAAGGATTAGACCAAAATGAAAGGACCAAGAAGACAAGGAAATATGTTAAGTAAAACCCACCAAATAGAATAAAATCCTAAACCCTTGTTTCACTTCAGACCAAGAAGCCACCCAAGTAAAGAAATTTAGACTAGTGGAACAAGAAAAGATAAGGGTTCCACCACAACCATAGTGTAAAATACAAAATATTTTGATTGACTTCTTTATCGTCATTTTCGCCAGTAACAACTTGCAAGTAGAGTCATCAACTGTAGATAGGCA
>VDFB02321997.1:200316-342570 GCA_007258455.2 Sequoia sempervirens | reverse complement strand
TCAAACAACAAGGAATATAGCCTTGTTTACACTAATTACTTGACAAAATGGGTGGAAGTTAAAGCTCTATAGTCTCTCAAAGATGGTAATGTGGCTAAGTTCTTATATGAAGATATTTTTACTAGGTATGAAGTACCTTGAGAAATAGTCACTGATCAAGCGCCACAATTTACTTTTGATCTAATTTCCAAGTTGGTTGAAGAATACCAAATTAGACACAATAAATCAACACCCTATCATCCATAGGCTAATGGTCAGGTGGAAGTCACTAATAGGGAGATAGAAAGAATTTTCACCAAAATAGTGCAGCTGCATAGGAAATATTGGGTTTCAAGGTTACCTGAAGTAGTTTGGGCATACAAAACTACATGGAAAACAACCACCGGATTTACACCCTATGAGTTAGTCTATATGGAAAGACATTAGTCCTTCCTATTGAATTTGAATATAAAACATCGAGGACAACAGCAGAATTGGGAATGGATTTAATAGATGCACAAAAGGAAAGGCTTCATTCTTTGAATGGGTTAGATGAGATAAGAATGGAAGCAATACATCATACAGAGGTAGTACAACAATAGTGGATAAAGTGGCATGATCAGTACATTAAAACAAAAGAGTTCACTATGGGAGATTGGGCCCTATTATATGATTCACGGTATAAAGATTTCAAGGAAAAATTCCAATCCGGATGGCTGGGCCCCTATGAGATTAGAAAGGTTTACCCTAATGGGGTAGTACAATTGCATACCATTGATGCAGTTCAATTTTCCCTTCTTATTAATGGCCATAGACTGAAGTTATAAAAATCCATTACAGAGGGATGACTTTATATTTTCACTGATCCAACAATATGGTGCTCTCAATGAACTTGATACATAATTTGATACACAGAGTCCTACTTTAGTAATATGGGGCATACCCAGTACTCCTAGTGGCCTAGAGATTGAGTTACACAGCTCAATTCCTGAGCTCCCTTGGCACTAACTTTTTATGTTTTTTTTCACACACACACTACACATTATAATAATGTCCACGGTATCTTCAAAGGGACTTTTTTTCAATATTCACAAGGGTCTTGATGCCGAAGGGACCTATAGATTTACACTGTTAATGTTCAAAATGGGACTTGACATTGTAGGTTCCCGTAGCAATGTCTGGCAACCGAGAAGATTATTCAACTCATTTGGCACTATATTTACTACAATTTCATTCACATTCATTTTGAATATATTTACATATCATATCCATCATTTCATGAAAAATAACATGGCATATTTCTTTTATTGCCCGCTCTCATTTCAATTACTTGGGTTGTCAAATCGCCAGCTCATACTCGTCATTCCCATCCCATAATATCCACTCACCACCCACTACTCATTATCTTGCAGTTAATATGTGTCACATCAAATCAATGAATAAATATATTATTTTAGTTTACACGCACGAAAGATGGTTATTTCTACAAGGCAGTACTTAAGGTATGTTGTTATCATTAATTTAGTTTTCTTTAAAATTTCATACACTTTTTCATTTAATTCCATGCATGAGAAACATTATATCTTTAATTTTCATCATTATTAATTTATGCCACCTCCAAATTATCAACGTGAAGTGAGGTCACTTCACCAATTAAGTTGGGGGGAGGGTACGCCTTCCTCGGTCTTTTCACCAATCCTTTCGAATTTGCCACCCACAACCAAATTTAATGAATACTATGACATGCAAAACCCTTAGTTATGTTTTATTTTTGCTGTTATTTTCACTGCCATTTTCAAAATTTCTAAAACTTGAAACTCTAAGAGCTTATGAGAACTTTGGCTTAGTTTAGACTAGAGTTGAATTTAAAAGGGAATTTTTAGTTGCAGTATGGTATAGTAGTAAAGATATATATGAGGAAATAGAGGTTTTGAAGAGGTAGAGAAGTTTGAAGGTGGTGGGAAGATTGAATTGAATTTTCAGAGCTGAATTTGGTATATTGAGAAGAGAAGGAAATAAGGATGGGAGGAGATGTTATAAGAAGAGAGTCAGCAACTCGCCAAAAAAAATTGGAGGACGCATCAGTCCTTCCTATCTTCACAAGGGTTGGATGGCTCGACTACTTTATGAAATTAACAGAATTTAGTGATGACTTAACAAGAATATTTGTAGAAACTCTTCAATATGATGAATCCATGGTAAAGGGACTTTCTATAGATGCATCTAAAACTGCCATTACACGGGTTACAGAACTACCAAGGATATGAACAAAATTCCCAGCTCGGTCTGATGCAGTTATAGCTCGAGAAGAATTCTGCATAAGAGGAGAGGAATTGGATTCCTCATCACAAGGTACGAAGAGACTTTCTCTCCATTGGTTGTGGGAAAGATGCGCCTCTTACATTATTAGATATATTACATGTGATGGTAGACAAAACCTTTTGTATACAACCCATTTCAAATTGTTAAGTCATCTCAAGCATAATAGGGTAGTAAATGTACCAATTTTCTCTATAACTTGTTGAAATGAGTGGCCTCAAAATACCAAAAAAGAGAATGTGATACTTCTCTCTCTCATCACTGTTTAGTTACCTTACTGATAAAAATAAGTCTAAGAATTCAATACCCACAAGTGAGGTGGGATGATTTTAGGTTTGAGGAATGCATAGACATTAATAGTTTGTTGGATGCACCTGTAGTGCCTGAGGATATAGAAAACCAAAATGAGCCTGAAGAGGAAAACCCTCATGTTTCGCCCATGGCCTCACCTACCCATAGCCAAGGCGAGCATGAAGAACCTGCTGAGCTAGACTCTAGTCCACCCATAAATGAGGAATTAACTTCTTCCTCTAAGTCACAAAAATCTAAGAGCTAGAGAGGCAATGTATCTATCTCCACTACACCCTCAAAACTAGAAGAAGATATTTCAAAATAATAGAGGGAAACTCAAAAGAAGAAAAAAGAAGGATGTTCCTAAAAGGAAAAAGAGTGTTAAATAGGGAAAGAGGAAATTTGAGGAAGAATTATTGACACCTAAATGTTGTGGTAGGCTCAGGAAACAAAGTGCTACAAAAGAAAATGTAGAAGAACAACCTCAGGAAGAACAACATCAAAAAGAACAACCTTAGGGGAATGTCATGCATATAGAAACAGACTCTGAATTGGAGGGGAATGTTCCTGCTAATGAGAATATACCAGTGAAAAGAGAAGGTATGTAGAGACCACTTTTGATTCTGAATCAGAAGACATATTTTATGCCAAGAAATTTTGGGCAGAAACCTTACCCATTCCTAGATATTATGAAGAGAGTAATGAGTAGTTTGAGAATGTAGAGGAAGTTTACATTGAAGACAGGAATGTAAGAAAGGAACTCCAAGAGGCACTGGACAGAAGTAAACACCTAGAGGAACTGGTACATAATTATGAGCAGAAGGATAAAGAAAGAGAGGAAAAAATGAAGGAGATGGAGGAAAAACTGCAACTATATGGTCATGGCACTAAACTAGATGTGTTGGCACAGTTTTTTGTTACTAATATAAGGGACAAAGAACTAGCAATGCCAAATGAGAGACCTCCTCCTCTTAAAACTCTTGATTATCATACAACCTACTCACTTGGATACCAATTGTGGAAAATAACTGATAAGTTTGCAAAGGAGAAGGAGAAGTGGAGAAAGGAAAAGGAAAAATATGAACAGGAATTGGAAAAGGACATGGAACTAAATAAAATAGCAGTTTGCTTGGAGGAGATAGAAGATAAGGCTGCACAAATAGTCAGGTGTAGGCCTCCACCGAGAACTTATGCACTATTTCTACAAGAAAGGTTTTTATGTTTTTAGAACTCAATAGATTAGTTAGCAAGAATTCAATTGGCATGAGTCAAACTTCTGAGTTTCATGAATTTTTTGTTGCTTCCACACCCGAAGATAAGGATCAATTAACTAAATTTTATTTGCACAACTATGTGATACCTAATGAAACAAAATGGAACCTTTTAATCTTTGTGGGGGATCTTCAAATTAGGTCACCTTCCTCTTACTACAGGAATGAATAGCTTAGGGGTGAGATTATGGAAGAGTATGAAGAAAAAGAAAAATATATTGCACTTCCAATCAGAAGAGAGGCTAAGGATCCATATACAATAATTGATGAATGGATGAGATTCCTTACACATAAGGGAGTAATTAAGAAAATTATGAAGCTTAGGGAGGTAGACTATGACAACAATGTTTTAAGTATGTGGAGGATTGATGGAACAGTTTGACACCTGAATTGTAGAAGAAAGAGCCACATTCCATGCATAATTTCATTGCTATGCTTTAGAGGACACGTAATTACATGGCAATCAGTATCAGCAAGGGAGTTCATTGGATGCCACTCACTTTTCATCCACCTATTCTCCTTTATCTAATCCCACATTGGATAGGGGAGAAAAGTGATGAATGGGAGAGAGCAAGAACTATCCGGATGAAGCAGCTTTCAAAAAATCAAGGTTTTTATTTGAGGCAGATTTAGGGTGTTAACACAGTTATGGGCCTAAGACGAATTTCTCAGCAGTACAATCAAGATCCCTAGTGTTTTTTTTGGGGAAAATCAAAAAGCTAGTTTGGGGGAGTGATAGGTCTAGATAATGGCTTAGTTTTTGTTGTTTTATATCTATTTTAAGATGCTTTTAAACACATTCTCCAGACAATGTTCCTACATTATACTATTCTTTTATATCCATTATGCAGACTTAAACCTTAATTATGATGATGGAATTATGGTTATAATATATTACTATTATATGGTTTATATGAATAAATGTATGGAATTTTGATGGAATGCTATGAGTTAATTGTGATAGTTATCTTCATGTACATGTTTTACGGAATTAACTTGTTTGCAGTTGAAGAGGAATCATAGCATAACAGTTGTGGGGTGAACCCATAGCAAAAGGGATGGCTACACATCGAAGCAGGGGAAGCTCTAGGTTAAGCTGAACATGGTGATCATTGATCAGAGGCACTTAATGAAGATTGGATGTGTGTTATTATAAACAGTTTAATAAATGTTGAAGAAGAGGTCTCCTTCACCTATGGAATTTTGACAAGTAGTTGTATGTTTACATACAGTTTTGTTTTGGCAAAGTTCTAGTTCTAATAGGATTCTCTTTCCTTTTCAATTATAGGTTGAAAAATTCAAGTCTTAATTCTTGTAAGAGAGGAGGACCAACCACATCAAGGCTCTAGGTCACAGAGAGCTGAGAGCAGAGGGCTTCCCTAACTTACCTCACTCGAAAGGATGGGGATCGAGAATGAAGAACATTGTATAGTACTTATGTCACTCTACAAACCCGAATACCAAGATTAGACTAGGCGAGCTGGTTTTCAAAGTCAATACAACGCCTTAGACAACTCTTTGTTTGAGGATGACAATGCAATTCTGGGATGACAGCGCGATGCATTGGCATCTCTTAGGCGCATTAGCGTTCGTATGGCCAGAAAATAATAAGTACAGTAGAAACTGCCTAAAAATAAACTAACAACCTAGCTAGTTGATCTTGAGGGAAAAAATAGAATAAGGAAGTACGAGAAATAGAGATGAAGATGATAAATCAAGTAAATGACAACAAAGGTGATGAAAATGATCTCACAACAACACATGTTCGCCAGTTAGCTCCACGCGTATGTTCACCTACACATAAGAAATGGAAAATTGTTGGAGCTGTATAGGGGCTTGCCTTAGTCAGACCCCTCCTTTGGTGTTTCCACCTCCACAAATAGCCAAAAATTAATGGAGTAGAATATGTGATAAAGGAAAGAAAATATAGAAATGAACACTACAAACAATACAATGCTACTCTATCAAATCACAAAGGAGAGGAGTGAGGTGTTACCACCTCCACCCAAAAGCTTACTAGCCAATGGAAGAGAGTGCAAGGTATGAACTTGGAAAAGTCACCAAAGATGCAACAGTGATGAAGGGAGGTCTCACAAGACTCCAAGCCCACACTTCTATGATTTTCCTCACACTTTCCATGTGGAGTTGATGGAGCTTCTAAGCTGTTACAATGCTCACAATGGAAGTGCTAGAATGTTGCTTGAGAGTGAAAGAGTGAATTGAATGAAGTGACAAAATGCTTAGAGAGTGAAATGAAGTGAGAATGGATGTTTTTGAAGGTGGGATGAGAAGGAATAAGGCATTTTCAAGTCAGTTGGTCAAAGAGGGACGTTACAATTCGGCCCCAATAGGGTGAGTAACGCCTCTCCCAACTTCAGACGTAGGAATCTATCAGGTATGGTAGTGCGGCACACAGATGTCTATGTGTCGCGCGTTCATCCCCAACAAATATTCTCTCATCAATGCACAAGACAAATTCCAAGTGGATGGAAGGCGGGTGGGTGATGTGGAATTTTTCCTTTGGATTTAATTTTCTAAAGTGAGGGTATGTGAAAGGGGAATTTTTTGAAGGGGTGCAAATTCGCTCCTATACATTTTTCCCCCACTTTAGTGAGCATGAATATTGATGAGTGTTCAATAAATTAGATCAAATATTTAGTAGGGTTAGAGATGTATACCTGAACCATCAAGGAAGCATACTGTGATCTGATGAACTTGAAAGCATAGGGAAGGAAAAGGACTCCACAGGTACTCTCCCTAGGTAGTTTCGAACAAAAGGACTCCATAGCTCCGCAAAAATATGAAGTTGCACAAAGTACACTAAAGGCCCTCAGATCAACAATGGACAAATCCCATAGGATGAAAACACCTCACAGGCCCACAAACTTGCAAGAAGGCAACCCTCAAGTTCTCTCTCATGAAGGAAGCCCAGTGAAGTAAGCACCTTAGAGGCCTGTAGACCTACAAGAAGGCATCCCCCAAGTTCTCTCTCATGAAGGAAGCCCAATGCAAGGGGACTCCGTAGAGTTAGATGGGAAAGGGGATTTACAGGCACACTTGCAAAGTGACACGTTAATATGCATATAAAACATTCCAGAAAACAAAACATCCATGCAAGAAAACAAGAAGATAGTTGTGCGGACCATCGCCAAGTTGGAAGGCTTTCAAAGGGGTCCCTTGGGAACCCTTCAAAATAAGAGGGGTCCACTCAAGGGACACGCTGCTCGAAAGTGTAAAAGAGACATTTTTTTCTCAAATTAATTCATCATCAAGGAATCCTTTCGAAAGATGTTCACTGAATTCAAAAAGAAGAAGATTCTCCCTCACGAGGGGAAGGTCAAGGCTTCTCCTACAGGAAAAGCTACTCCCACCTCAAAGGAATTTTCTCAAGTTCTTTCTTTGCAAACCCATGATGAAAGAAACATGTTCTGTTAGGGATCCGAGTTGAGAATGCGATTTTCGAAAAAAGGTTTGCAAGGATTCTCGAGAAAAGATTCATTGGCAACGAATACATTTTCTAAAAATTAAAACATTGTAAAAGTGATGTTGTCACACACACAAGGGACAACTTAAGAAAATAAGAGAAAGATAAAAGAGTGAAAGAGAAATTGCATGAACAAGAGACACAGGGGTGATCTAATATTTCAGGGTCAGAACTGCTCATAAATATATATAAGTATAATAATAGTGTATAAATGAACTTTCATCAACCCCCTACTATATCAAACCATGTGAAGAATGCACGAGAAGACAAAGTAAAAATAAAAAATTGGGTCAACATGGAAGGGAATCCTAAATGCCCCCAACACTTTGCATCATCCCCAATGTTTTGAAAGTCAAAGCACATAACAGAGGAAGAATGATGATACAAATAGAGGAAGGTTTACGACCCAAAAATCACTCCTATATCCAAGCACCAACAAGGGTGACAAGCATCATCCAAGAACACATAGCATGTGCACGGGGGAACACATCACAACACACACACATCTATTCTAAAGATAAAGAAGAGGCCTCCCCCTAACACTCATCGACCAAGAGGTCGCCCGCTTCCCAATCTAGATCATTATAAGAAGAAGGAAGATGAGCCTATAGTGGTGGAATATTAAGGGGAGGTGCTTCTGACCCTCCCACAACAAGGGCTAAGGAAGAAGGCCCCACAAGGTCTTCTCCACTTGGCTCTTGTGGAGCTATGGTCAGCGATTTTGCAAAAATCACTGACAAGGATGAAACTTCATCCAAAGAGTTAAACATGCACTTTCCAGAAGTACTATGTCGTACCTCAACAGACAGGGAGGACAGCGCCTAAGATTCACCGCTTAGCTCGTTGAGTGACTCAGGAGCGGTGAAAAACTTAGGGGAAGTTGAGACTTGCTCTGTCACTAGGATAGAACAAGTTAATGCAGGACCACCCTTGGGAGAGGGTGGGCTCCTCTTGCACCCTTTGTTATTGGAAGGGACAACCTCTACCTTTTGCTTCATCAAAGGATGTGAACTCCCATAGATGAGGCAAGAGGCACAGAGGAGGAGGAGGAGGAGGAGAAAACCATGGCGGATACCACCGAGGTATGTGGCATGTCCACGAGTTTAGAGAATGGTGGGATATCTGGAAGGGACATCAACAAGGGCAGCTCAGTCGAGGTAGCGATAAACACCTACACCTTTTTGGGGTTAGGTGTACTCACATTCATAGCGAGAGCCAAAATTGAGACTGAGCTCAATTGAACAGAAGCTAAGGGGAGGAGAGAGGAGGATGCATTAGTAAGCCCTAAAGCAGGGGCGGTCATATCCTCTCCCTTTCTCTACAAAGCAACCTACTCAACTGCTAGAGCTTTTTGTCAGTGCTTGTGCTCATGCGCAAGGTGATTTCTACGAATCTTCAAGCTAGAGGTTGAGAGCTATGAAGGGACAAAAGGCTCCTACTCAACCATAGGAGTTTCCATCATAGCCATTTCTGGCAGAGGGACAGACTCCTGAATGGGAGCAGGAGGAAGAGGTTGAGAAACCACAGGGGGAGTCAGCTCTAGCGCCTCGATGGTGGGCCTCTTCATGTTCACTGATTTAGGAGCAGGAGCGGTGGGAGGCCGCTAAGGCTGAGACATAGAGGATTCCCCTCAGAGACCCTTCCTTCTACTGTATCAAACGGGTCTAGGCTCTATGGGTAGAACAAGAAGCTCAAACACAGGATGCTTGGGCTTTCACCAAGTAGGCACCATAAGGTTCTATCGCAAATGTAGAGCAAAATCCTATGGCACCATAGAAATGCTAGAGGAAGCGTCAGGTTGGATAGTAGAAGAGGAAGAAGAGGAATCTTGAGAGTGCTTCTCTTCTACGGGACTTGGCGGCATCACTGTTAGCTTTTAAACAAGCCCTGTGTGAAACATCATAAGGTGATGGAGGGTATCTCACTCTAGGTGTTAAGCGCCCTTTCTTGTACTTTTGATAAGTTTGGTACAAGAGGTCCTTTCTAGGCAAGAGAGGACCAATAGGTGTAGGCCAAAATTGGTCTAAAGAATAGCTACCACATGCAACTAGTGGTCTATAACTAGTGTCATGGATCACATGCACTGAACCCTCATGAATAAACTTCAAACATTTATGCACAACCAAGAGAATTTCATTCATAGCTACCAGCCAGGGGATACCCAGCTTCACTCTAAAGAGTTTGGACCCCAGGATTGTGTCAAACAATAGGTTTATAGATTTAGGTATGATAAGGACCGACAAAATGATGCTACCAAGGGGAGGTATGGAAAGTCTGTCATGCATACGGATGGTGCTCATAAGTGTGTCATACCCATCTTTATGTAGGAAGTTAATTAGCATGATCTCCTCAATTATGATATTCACCTGAGACATCAGGTCAACAAGAACATCGGCTACAGTGTTCCTATTGATTTGCGCAGGGATGTAAAGAGGAGACAATTCTCTATTAAAACCCATTGGAAGATCCTACGAGGTGAAGGTTATACATGTACTACTACTCGCAGGCTACATAGAGGGGATAGGAAGATGCAAAAAAGAGGTCATCATGCACACTAAATGATACTCTCACAAATCCCCCCACAAGGGTTTGAGATAGGATAGTGACCTAGTTAAGGCTTCATTCTGCAATCCTTACGGAACCTTCCAACTACACCTACTAGGGGTCGCAAGTTGGGTTGTAAGGTGAAATGCCTCACAACACTCACACCTACAATGCTCCTAGAATATGAGGAAAGGATCCTTCAATACCGCTAAATGGAACCAAAATTATTCATGTCGAGTTTACCAAAAATGTAATAGAGGGGGACCAACCACGTCAAGGCTCCAGGTCATGGAGAGTCGAGAGTGGAGAGCTACCCTAACTTACCTCACTCTAAAGGATGGGAATCGAGAATGAAGAGCATTGAATAGTGCATTTGTCACTCTACATACCCAAATACCAAGATTAGGCTAGGCGAGCTAGTTTTCAGAGTCAATACTGCACCTTAGACAACTCTTTGTTTGAGGACGACAACGTAGTTCTGGGACGACAGCATAGCACACTGGCATCTCTCAGGCGTCTTGGCGTTCATATGGCCAAAAAATAGTAAGTACAATAGAAATTACTTTAAAATGATCTAACAGGCTAGCTAGTTGATCTTGAGGGGGAAAAAATAAGGAAGTACAAGAAATAGAGACAAAGATTGTAAAGTAAGTAAATGACAGCTAAGGTGATGAAAATGATCTCACAAAAGCGCCTATTCACCAGCTAGCTCCACGCATATGTTCACCTACACACAAGAAAGAGAGAAAATTGTTGGGGTTGTATAGGGGCTTGCCTCAGTCAAACCCCCACTTTGGTGTTACCACCTCCACCCAAAAGCTCACTAGCCAATGGAGGAGAGTGCAAGGTATGAACTTGGAAAAGTCACCATAGCCGCAGCGGTGATGAAGGGAGGTCTCGCGAGACTCTAAGCCCACACTTCAATGATTTGCCTGACATTTGAAATGTGGAGTTGATGGAGCTTCAAATTTGTTGTAATGCTCACAATGGAAGCACTAGAATGTTGCTTGAGAGTGAAAGAGTGAAGTGAATGAAGTGAGAAAATTCTTAGAGAGTGAAATGAAGGGAGAATGGATGTTGGGATGAGAAGGAATAAGGCATTTTCGGGTCAATTGGTCAAAGAGGGACGTTACAATTCGGCCCCAATTGAGTGTGTAATGCCCCTGCCAACTTCAAATGCAAGAATCTGTTAGGGACGACAAAATGACATTCAGACATCTGTGCATCACGCATTCTTCCTTGACAAATATTCTCTCACTGATGCACAAGACAAACACCAAGTGGATGGAAGGCGGGTGGGAGATGTGGAATTTCACCTTTGGATTTGATTTTCTAAAGTGAGGGTATGTGAGAGGGGAATTTTCCCAAGGGGTGCAAATTCGCTCCTACACAATTCTACACTCTATTATCTGGGAGTGGAGTTAATGATTTTAGTTAGTTGTTGCTTTCAATAAAGATTCCCTTAGTTTGTATATAGTTGTTGGTTGAATCCATAGGATAGTTTTTATTAGTTTTATGTTACTAGTTACTTTCAATTTCAAGACATGAAAAATATTCCAAATGATTGAGTCTAATTTGTGGAAAGATCTTCTATAATCTTTTACAATATGCAATGAATGGAGTTAATCTTATGGGATGTGTAGAATCTATTAATTAGATTGAGCTCAGTTAAAGTGGGAACAGATACTTGAGCACGCCACTCAAGGTATTGTTCTTCACTTCATCTTTCAGTTATTTATTTTTGTTAATAGTTGTCTTTAGTTTATCATTGTCCATGAATCATATGCAAGTTAATTGAAATTTTATTTCTTGCTTATTATGAATCAATTCAGTCGAGTCATTAGTTTTTATTAAGTTTTTAGTTAATATGGTATCATTTTATTAGCAACAGTTCAATTACAGTCTTTGTTGTAGGTACCCATAGCAACTAGTTCTGGTTTATGTTTTTATTATTTTGTCGTTCTGTGAATTTCCAACAATTATAATAACTTAAGTAGGGTAGTTTAGGAAGTTTTAATTCTATGAAGGCATATATAATGTTGCACCATCATAATCTTACAAGCCTTGGGTAGACAATTTAATGTGGTCTTAAGCTATGTAAAGTGGACTATTCAGCCAGTTAAACCTCTGAATTGAGTAGATTCTACCAAGTTTATAATACATTAGCTTAGAATCTATAGTTTCCGCTAAATATAACGCATCAACATAGACAACAACAATAAACAACTTGTCTAGGAAACATTGAACATGAAGCAGATGTTAGAGCAAATAATCTTGAGCCTTGAGGACCAAATGGAAAGGATTTGTGCTAATTTGGAGAAGGGTGGAGAAGGGACTAAATATGTTGTAAAGTATGAATCTATTGGCATTTCCGCTCCTATTGAAATGGCCAAGAAACGTAAGGAGATTGCTCCTGATGAGGAAGTTGGTGTTGGTGGTAGGCTTGTGGAGGAAAAGGTATTTGTTGACAAGGCTAGTGGGGTGCAGAATGTTTTGATTAGTGAGGTGAATGTGGATGGTCCCAATGCTAGAACGTGTAATAAGACTAAGTGCAGGCTGGAGCTCCTGCTAATATTTTCCTAAAGTCATGGGTGATTATCATAAGATTGTGGCAAGCAACATGGAGGCTACTGATATCCTGAAGAATATGTAGTGTTGCTACTTTTTTCCCTCCTTTTTGGTTGTTGTCGTGTTGATGGTGTGCTATTTTTTGGCTATTGTTTGCTTTTTGTAGTTATCTTTTTCTTCAGTTGATCTTTTTTGTAAAGGGTTTTGGGGTCCCTTCAAAACCTATTTTACCTCTAATAAAAAATAATCAACTTGTCAATTTTTATTTTTATGTATAAATTGCTATCCACACTACCTCTCTAAAACCCCTATTGTTGCAGATACTTTTCCGACTTGGAATACCAAGCTCTAGGATCCTTTTTAATTCCATCAAGAGCCTTCTTCAATTTTCACACAAAATCTAGATTCTCTAAGCATTGAAATCCTTTTGGTTGCTCAATGTAAACTTCATCTTCTAACTATCCATTCAGGAATGTAAACTTTACATCCATCTGATACACTTTGAAATTATTGAATGTTGAAAGAGCTAAAAACATTTTGATTGCCTCCAGTCTTGCTACCAGAGAAAATATCTCCTCAAATTCAATTCCTTCAACCTAAGCATATCCTTTACACATAAATTTGGCCTTGTTTTGGATTACCTCTCCATCTTCATTCAGCTTGTTTCTAAAGATTCACTTAGTACTAATGACATTCTTGCCTTTAGGTCTTGGAAATAGTTCACAAGTTTCATTTTTCTTTATCTAAGATAAATATTCCTCCATAGAATCTACCCATCCTTTCTCTTTTCTTGCCTCTTTATAAGAACTTGGTTCAACTATTTGAATTCAACAAAGAATTTAAATTACAATACAAGGTAAGCATAAACTTGCAAGTATTGTTATGAAAGAAATGGATAATAGCATAACTCATAAGAAAGATTTTTGTATCCAAAATTCCCATTATCTTATCCAAACATGATTTTTTATACAATTATCTAGAATCCCAATAGTCTCCAGACTCCAACAAATTTGAAACAAATAGTTTTATTGAATAAAACAAATAGCAAAACTATGAGACTTGGTAGGGTCGTAACTTTCTACTAAGTGCTCAAAATTCAAAATTGCTTCCACTATTTAATTTAAGGGACTGACAATAGTTTCAATCCCAAATTTTTCTTTAAAGACCTCTGAAGCTACAATTTACTAGAACCTAGAAAATAATGAAAGAATTGAAATTTTGGTTTTTCTCAGTTCTGTCACCTTCAGACTACTCTGGAACATCCTTAGACTACTCTAGATCATTCAATATTTGATAATAGGGAAAAATGTACCTGTTATCAACAAAGTATGCACTTGAAGCTAAGTTATCAACTCAGCTACATGTTGATACATGGGAGCATTCTAAGACTTGTCGATTGCCTAAAACCTAGAATGAACCTCCAAAGAAGGTTGGTTCCTATGATACCTCGCCTAAAATGAACTAAACTAATGATGCTTGTTGAGAAAAGAGAGAAGGATAACTTGTAATGAAACCTAAACTCTAAAAGGTGATGCACCAAATATGTCTTTCAAACCTACACCGTTGTTTTGGAACTTACACTATGACCAAAATGGATAAGTTGCTTCAGCACAACTCAAGTTTCTACATGCTTACACATAAGTATTTCATAGGAAAGATGAGGCATTTTTTCAATTCTAAAAGGAAAAACAACTATCTTCACAATTAGAAGTTTCCAAAACTATTATCATAACCTATGACCTACATAATGCATGCATATTTATGCAAGAAGGTGCTTAAAGAATGAGACATAGATTGAGGATTCATATCAAATCATAGAAAATACATCTATCATTCATACATGCACACAAAAACAAATTGGAGAAGGAAAATTACTTGTCTTTTACTGATCAAAATAAGTGTTACATAGTTGTGGACAAATTTGAAAGTGGAGTTTCATTGTTGCTCCAACTAGAAAGAACTCCAAAAAATTACAATACTAAGACTAGAGAGAAAAATAACTAGTGAAAAAAGTGCCTAAGGCCTTTCCTTTATGATATTCAATAGATTACAAGAAGATAGGAGCATGTGAGAGAGAGAAAAGGATACGTCTTCACTTGATGGTGCAGGAGCACCACTCAAAGGTGTTTATCCATTTAAGTTCCTAAGGTCTAGGATTTAGAAGTTCTTTGATTTTTGTTCACAATAAGGTATATATGACCATTTAATGATGTAATAAGTCATTAGTGATGTGGTTTAGGGGTCTAGTTGGTCGAGTTTTCAAAATGAGCAAAATATGCCAAGTTGTTAAGTTGAGGTAATGTAATGTTTTAAAAATGCTTTACAGAGGGAGACCAATGGTCACCTCTTTCAAATGTTAGTTTTGGAAGTTGAAGTAGTATTTTTTTTATAGGAGAAAGTTTAAATAGCATGAGAAAATTGAATGGAAGGTTGTTGAACGTATTTTGAAGCTTGAAGATTGAAATAAACTCATATTTTCTCCATTTTCCTATTTTTTCTATTGTAGCAGCAGGTTGTACAACCTGTACATCAATTAATTGATCCAAATTTGTTTTGATTTACATAGTAGATTGAATTATATTTCCCCATTTTGAAGGTTTTATATTGAGTTTTGTGTATTTTATCTCCAATTTACTCAAATCGGCCTGAACTTGCATAGTTGAGGGTTTTGATAGAATAAAAATGTTCTAAAACCCATTCCACCTTTCTGTTTGCCCTATTGTTGGTGGAATTGGTAAAATACATTAGTAGAAGGTGGAAAAATGAGATTTGAGTTCCAGGGAGGTCTGGAAGGGAAATTGGGTGTGAAGCCCATGAGTGAATCTTGAGTTTTCCTTAAGAAAAATGAGGTTTTGGTGAGTGAAATTGAGTTTCTGAGTTGGCCAGCATTATTTTATGTTGGATTAAGCATGAGAAAGGTATTTTAGGATTTTTTGAACAATTTTTAAGTTTTGGAGTGCTTGGGAAGTGTGACTTTCAATAAACCCTAGGGTTTTTAAGCCTAGGAAGAGGGTTTTATGGTTTGGCTATAAGTTGTTTGGATTTCTATGACCAATTGTGGAATCTATGGTTTTGAACCATTTAAATTGCTTCCCAAAAGTTTCAGAGAGTTTGACGACATTTGGAGAGTGGTCCCTTTGTAAAAGTGGGCTAATTTGGGCCCTAAAAGGCATAGAAAACCTTATTTAAGCAGTTTGGTACAAAACAAGCATTGGTGATTGTTGGATATGTTGAAAGACTATATAATGGGTCCCTGATGTGTGATGTGTTGTGAGTTTAAAGGAGGTGTGAGTGAAATTATATCCGATCGAGTGACTTTGATATGCTACAAGGAAATAGTGAGAACTTGTTGAATGAAGAGATTATGATGAAATTGTGAATTGAAAATTGTGTTTGTAGTTTGGAATTGTGTGTTTGTGTGTTGCACGCCTCCCCCTCCTACATCAAATTGGTATTAGATCGAAGGTACCAGATTCGTGTGGAGAAGAGTTGAAGATTGTGAGAGAAAGCTTGGAAGGTGAAGAGGCAAGATTGCAAAGATGCCTCCAAAAGGAAAGAACATAGCAAAGGAGATGAATGAATTGAGAAACCAGTACATCAAAGAGATTAGAGAACTAAAAGAGAGATTGGAAGCCTTAGAAACCAATAAAAGAAGACAATTAGTTGAGAGCAGTGAGTCGACTAGAGAATGGCCAAGTTGATAAAGGCAGCAAAAGGTGACAAATACAAGGTAAAAATAGATGTGCAAAATTTTGGTGGTAATTTGAATGAAGAGGAATTGTTAGATTGGATAGCTTGTTTGGATAACTATTTTGAATGTGAAGAGATTCCTAAAGAACAAAGAGTAAAGATTTCCAAAATAAAGCTTAAAGGACATGCACTAGTATGGTGGGATTATCTACAATCAGAGAGAAGGAAACAAGGAAAATCTAAGATTGTGGATTGGGACAAGATGGTGGTTAAGTTAAAAGGTAAGTTTCTCCCTTCAGATTATCAAGTTCAAATGTTTAAGAAGTTGCAAAGTTTGAGACAAAAGGAAATGGATGTAAAGGAATACACTGAAGAATTTTATAGGTTGAGTATGAGGTCTAACCACAATGAAAATGAAGATGAGAAAATTGCTAGGTACTTGGGTGGCTTAAGAATGAACATACAAGATGAGTTGGCTTTGACTAATCCTAGAAATGTAGAAGAATGTTACAAAATGGCATCGAAGGCTAAAGAAAAGGTAAAGAGAAGACAAGAGAAAATAGTAAGAGGAAGAGGCAGCACCATGAGAGGAAGAGGTGTCACATCCCTTACATTGAAACTATATTTGATTATGTATTTCAAATGCAATGTTAGCGGCAAGTAACTGTTTTCACGTGATTATGACTTTGGGAATGAAAAGTTGTTCTTTTATCATAACTGTTATGTTAACGAACTTTTTATTTTGCCAGTGAATTTATTGCTCATGAGAAGTTGAATGAGATCATGAAATCAAATTTAAAAGCATATTGTAAAGCCGTCGAGAACAATCTAACCATAATCTCTGTCAGTGGATGCAGGATTGCCAGCGCCACGAGAGGAAGGGAAATATCGTCAGGGAGAGGACATGATTAACATGGATCAATTTCATTGTCTACCTTGAGCCGGTGAATGACAATATCTAAATCATAACTTGGCCATAAATAATATAAAGTAATTAATTACTCCATAAGCTAATTTATATACATATATAAACCTTTAATTATATTTTCGAAAGATAGCAAATTGATTTATAATTTTATAATTAAATAATAATAAATGGGAAGAGGATATTTCATAACTTTTGGAATATAATTGCAAATAATTTTAATTGAGGATGTTAAGTAATAATTTTATAATAGAAAATGAGGAATTATTATCCCTTGAAGTGGCGAAGCAGGGTTTAGTTTAAAGGAAAGAATAATTTTCCAAACTCGCGCCTTCCTCAAGGGAGAAACGCCCAAGATGGGGCAGACGAAAGGTTTCTTGAGCGGCTGAAGGGGGGATTTTATAATCATTGGGTTCTGCCATAAGAAAGGCTCTCAGCGAATGGATTCTAATTTTGGGGGAATATGGCAATCACAATTCTCTGTTGCTCTTCATTCAGCTCATCTATCGTAAATAACCTACTCCTGAATCACTTTCGTTTTTAAGTCTGAAATGATTCTCTTCCATTCATTCGGGGGGTAACTCGAGTTTCCTGCCTCTGCTTCATCTTTTATCCTAACCTCTGGCGAAGTCTCAAGTCTATTGTAGAAGATCAATCTGCCCTGTTCTTGATCACGGCTGGGAGTAACGGCGCACTTAGAGAGAGCTTAATCTTTTTCAACGATAGCCATCACTGTAAATGATCCTTAAATTCTTGTCATCGACGGGCCATATTTTGTCATGTGTTGGTGGCGACAAACCCTAGCCATTTATTTAAGGGTATCAGAGGGAAACGAGTTCAGGAGCAGAGACTTCAGCGTTAGATGCTTGGAGAATTTCAGTGCGGGATACTTCAGGATTGAGCATTCTCAGTCAGGCACGTATTTGTGATTTGCAATTGATTAATCTAGCTACCCTAGTAATAAACTATTCTGATGTTACTCATGAATTATTGGATTATCAAAGAATCCTCGACCAGTTGTAAGTGTAGAAGACTCGACCCTTAGAATAATCTATCATCAAAGGTTATGTCAAATAAACTGCATGAGTCGAACTCTAAGCCATCTCTTCTTAGTAGAAAATGAATGCTTGCTAAGTAGTCGTCGGACTGTCTTGAATCTAGCCTTCTCTTTGACCGAAACGGAACTCATTTCTTTCTCTTAAAAAGGTTTATCTGAGATGAGACAATCATATTCAAAGTTATGAACTTTGGTACCTATTCTTTTGCTTAGAGTACCTTGATTAATTTGATCTGAACTAAGAACAAACTTAAAAGAATTCAGGCAAGCGATCTTTATACTTTGTTTGAGTATCAGAGCTGATACTAGTCTCTCTCCAATACAAATTATTTAATCTGGAGAATCCTTTCGGATGTCGAGTCTTGGACTTCCTCTATTATTATGTATGAAGCCAACAAATCCTAAGTAATCTATCTAACTTTAAATCAAGAGGTATGATCTGGAAACATAATATGTAAATAAACCTCAGCGAGGTATCAATCTCTCTCTTTTCTTTGTATATTAACCGGAAACTAAAAGAAAATGACTTTCAGACCAGTCAATGAAATATACACTTGGGTCCAAATAAGAAAGTTGAATGGCAAGATCTGAATGACCACTTATCTGAATATGTCGTTCAGTACATAAGAGCTCAATGATAACAACCTTTGTTTAGAGAAGACAGTTAGTCTTAAAGAAGTGTTAGTTGTGGAGTCGGGTCTCTCTCTCTCTCCTTATAAATAAATGCTTAATGATATTAACTTACCCTTAAATAAGAGAGAAGATTATGAATTTTGGTTCAATTGAACCATTGTAAAATTATCTAAGGAACTTGATCTATCTAGTTAAACCGAATTTCCTCCTCTTTAACTAGAAGTTGGCCAATGCATAATATTACTCACCGAGTCTTTTATGAGATTAATGAGAGACCTGAATATCCTTATGCCAATGAATCTCCAGTTTATGTACGAAAATTGATGGTTAAATTATGACTTCGAAATAAGAAGAAATGGTAATTAAATTGCTATTATTAAATTATAACTCGAACAGAGAGTTGTCATGTCGAGCAAGGGTGAGAATGCTGACGGCACAGGTGTGCCAGAGTTATCGGCACAGGAGTGCCAAAGATATCGGCACAGTGATGCCACAAATAATTAATAGAAAAATCCTTGGCCAAGGTAGATGCCCTTTTGGCAATGTCAGCTTACATGGCCAGATATACCCTGATCAGGATGATTCTTCTGATAGGAGGTACCTATAGAGGGAGGATCGATCAGTGGTATAGGTACGTGGACACCAGGCTCAGAGGCATGATGATAAATTGATCCATGTTGATTACCCTCGTGAAGGGCGGGTTCTTCAGTTGAAGAAACTCGGGAGACCAGTAGGTCTTGGTTGGGCGGTAAAGCCCCTGATGATAATTCTCTTTCCCCTCGATAAAGATTTCCAAGTATGATAGTATGGAGATGATGTCAAAAGGAATTCTTCCTCTCTCATAAATCCAGGTACATGCAATGGTACTTGAACTTCTATTTCATCTATGCCATGAATACTATTCTTTATGTTAATGAACATAGTAAGGTTCTCAGATACTTAGGGAGATAGTTACTTGAATTTATTCAGCTGCTACATTGTTCCATAGTTGTAGTAATTATTCGTTATCTTCTGGAAGCAAGAAAGTAATTATTATTCTTCTGCAATTTCCTGTTAGATGTTTATAGTTAATAGTCTTTTCAGCTGAAAATGAAATTAAAAGTTAGTTGATGAAGTATATAATGTAACGACATCTTAATTGAATTCTCTCTTCTGTCTTGCTGCAAATGAAACCCTAGTTGGGTAGTTATTTAGTTATTGATCTGCCATGATCAGTTGGTGAAAAACTAATGAACGTTTCATGAGAACTGAAACCGAAACTGAAAATTAAAAAGATATTTGCAAGTTAAAGTTAGTTGGATCAATTGGAAACCCTTGTTTCGAAAACAATTTAACTGCAGTTCAGCTGAAAGTTAGTTAGCAGTTGAAAATTTTTAAACTGTAGTTTGGATAGGTTGTTACACATGGTATCAGAGCTACCAGGTTCGACACTGAACCTCAGGGCTCATCATGCAACTCAGAAAATTGAAATCAACCCTGTGAACCTTGTAAACCTTTGCTTGAAATCTATCACAGTGAGTGGCAGTTATTTCGCATTAAAATCTATCACAGGAAGTGATAATTATTGTTGAAACATTTTTTTTTTGTATTGGATCTATCACAGGAAGTGATAGTTACTATAAACAATTACGTGATTGAGTCTATCACAGGAAGTGATAGCCAATCCTATAAACAAATCTTATACTGAGTCTATCACAGCGAGTGATAGCCTTTTTGTAACCATTGGAATTGAATTTGTCTCAGGAAGAGATAATAATTGTTTGTAACAATTTTTCTTGTAACCGTTAAATGCTCTTAGAAATAATTTGAGTTATCAAGTAATTATGAAATTATTCTAAGTTAAGGCAAGGTATGCCTAGGGTACCGAGAATGTGATCAAAACCTAAATAATAACTTAATTTGAACTTGTGGGCTAGAGGAATTGGAAAGATCCAGAAGCAATCAACCAAGTGCAGGGCATTTGAGCATCGGAAATCCTTGAAATTATATCAAAATAAGATGAAATCTGGTCTAACTTCTAGATGGTTCGGAAAGAGCCAAGTGGAATTAAAGGATCAAGATGGTAAGAAAGCAATAGTCAAGGACAACATGTTGTTACATGAAAGATAACTTGAGAAAAGGGGAAGCAAGTTAGTGTTTTATCTTTTAACTCCTTTGTGGAGAGTAGAAGAATGAGTCAGTAACTAAATGGATGTTTAATTACTTCATGGAAGAGGAGTTACCTCATATTGATAATATTGTAAGATCACAAATTAAGTTGCTGAGGATATCATTTTGGGATCTTCATCAGATCGATGAATCAAGAGTCGTAGGATTTGTTTTGTTATGATAGGAAGTTGTTGTCATGAGTAGCAGGAAATGCAGATATAATATGACAAGATGATGGATAACTTAAGGTGACAAGTTGTTAGCTACATGCATGATCTGCAATGTTACTGGAATGATAAATACTTGATAAAAGAATATTGACTATATGGCAAACAGAGCATTCACTATGTTCCTTAATGAATTACGTATGAACCTTTTGATCAGATCTCAAAACATATTTACATGACAATCAACAAGAAAGAACTTTGAGTTTTATGGTACCTCAGAAAGTATTGGCGTATATGGTGCATTATAGTTATTTCATATACTTATTTTGTCAAGAACTTCAGATGAAATTGGTTCATCCTCTTAGCAGTGAATGTGTTTAGACTAGTGGCAGAAAATTTCATGGTGCAAATATATTCATACAAATCTTGGATAAGCATCACTGGTAGAACTCTTGGATAGGTTCCTATCATTGGCACTACAGAGACATTACCTTGTGAATAGAGCTAATGAAGACAACAACAACATAATTTAAGTGATGGAGAGTATTAGCCAAATCATCTCTTGAAGACACAAAGTAAATGGTAAGAGTTTAGTGTTTGAAACCCTCATTGACCTCTCGTCACATAAAATTATTGTTCAAAATTCAGTTCATGAATGGTACAAAGGTGATGGAGCAGTTAAGTAGACAACTTGTGCGAATGTGTAAATCCGTAAAACATTTCTGTTGATACACCAAGTTTATATGTGATGTTGATAAAATTTGCAACTCTGACATGCTTAGTTATTGTTACTTACCTGAGAAGAGATAGAAGATCAGTGTTATGAGTTAATAAGAATGTGAGTGTTGCGGTTCAAATATGACACAAAGCTTGTTTTTCTACAAGGTTATTACAAATCTTCTTGGAAACACTTGTCAATGGCATAATGACTCTGATATCTTTATCTATAGCATTTTTGATAGCGGTAAACTTAGTAATGACAACAAAAGGACATACAAAGTCACAGGTATATGGTATTCTTTAAATTGGTGGAAACTCGATACAAATGATATTTGATTGGTTTCTCAGTTGGTTAAGCCACCGATGATCATTAAGTAGGTATCTGTAACACATGTTATGAACAGGAACATGCATACCATGGATATGAATATAGTACATTGATTTCCTCATATGTGTCACAACACAATACTTTGGTCGGATAGTTGTACAGAGCTCATTGGAAAAGCTTTTCATGCTTAATTCTTACACCGGTTGCTAGTGATTACATTATTGTTATCTCAAGGGTGATCTATTGGAATGGAAAGTGGAGAAAATGGTATAGAACCAGGAAATACTGTTCACTGAGATTTCCGAGAAAACCAACTACTGTAATTAAGTATAAGAAAGGATGGAAGTTTTGAGGAACTTATTGTTTGATGCATTGGTAACATAGTCTCTAACCTGATGTAAGTTTTTGGAAGGACTGTTAGTAGTGCAGTAACCCACTCTTTTGTTAGTAACTTAGTCAAGTCACGTAGTGCATAAGGAATGTTCCTCTAGATTATGGCACTTCTTGAAAGTTGGTTAAATCCCTTTTTAATATTGGCAAGGAATGTCATTGTTTAATTTAAATTTGAAATGGTTTAACTCTCAAAATTTGAAGATTATTATTTGGGCCGGTTGGTTCGAATTTGACCAAGTGCCGAGAATAAGATCATTCTTGTGGTTATTGTTGAAATTAAGACTGTTTATAATTGGACATAAAGCTAAGTATTGTGGGGGTTACCCACAAATATATTTGGTTGCTCGCCATGTTGATGAAATGTGCATTTCTATCATGTCTTGGATGGGCCTCTAATGGATTCTATAAGGAAGTAAATTTTATGAAATATACCTTGTATGTTCTTAACTTTACAAAGAAGGAAACATTGTGTTAGGGTATGTGGGCGGACAAGTAGTTCAGTAAGCCCAGGTGAATAGTCTCTCCAAGTCGAGCAGGATGGTGAACTTATACTTCAGACGCTTAGCTAACCAGAGTTGTCATACTCAGTAGGAGGGTATCCTTAGTAGTGCGACAGAGTTGGTTAAGTGGGAGTATACACCAGAGCTCAGATGGTAACTAAGGGGAAATTTCTTCTTTTCAGTAACATGCCGAGTCTTGGAGGACAGTTAAACTAGAAAGAAATTCTGATCTTTTCTTTTGTATTTACTCAATAGTTTATTTTAACAATGCATTAGATAGATGAAACCGGTGCTTAACGAAAATCTTTCAGCTAGAAAAGTGAAGGTTGATGCTAACCCTTGATGAAATTCTCATGGTCAATTGTGATAAAAGTAATTGATTGATATACTCAGAAAGAGTATTCAACTTCAAGGTGTTGTTATAACCACTTTTATAATTTTGCAATCAAGACGACTCAATAGACAGGAAAGATGTTGAATTCCTGTACGTTGGGTAAGCTAGAAGGCAGGATTATCATTAGACCTGAAACGTTATCTAAAATGGAAAACAAATCAAATTGAACTGAAAAGACTGGTGAAAGCTATTAACAAATAGAAAAGATAAATTAAACGCCACCGAGAAGGATTATGAAGAAATCCTTTAAGAATTTCCTTATCTATTGAAGAGCAATTGAGAACATTATATTTATGCTTATGTTTAATTTGAAGACCTTGAATAAACAATCATCGAGGACGATGAATCTTAAGGGGAGGAGTATGTCACATCCCTTACATTGAAACTATGTTTGATTATGTATTTCAAATGCAATGTTAGCGGCAAGTAACTGTTTTCACGTGATTATGACTTTGGGAATGAAAAGTTGTTCTTTTATCATAACTGTTATGTTAACGAACTTTTTATTTTGCTAGTGAATTTATTGCTCATGAGAAGTTGAATGAGATCATGAAATCAAATTTAAAAGCATATTGTAAAGCCGTCGAGAACAATCTAACCATAATCTCTGTCAGTGGATGCAGGATTGCCAGCGCCACGAGAGGAAGGGAAATATAGTCAGGGAGAGGACATGATTAACATGGATCAATTTCATTGTCTACCTTGAGCCGGTGAATGACAATATCTAAATCATAACTTGGCCATAAATAATATAAAGTAATTAATTACTCCATAAGCTAATTTATATACATATATAAACCTTTAATTATATTTTCGAAAGATAGCAAATTGATTTATAATTTTATAATTAAATAATAATAAATGGGAAGAGGATATTTCATAACTTTTGGAATATAATTGCAAATAATTTTAATTGAGGATGTTAAGTAATAATTTTATAATAGAAAATGAGGAATTATTATCCCTTGAAGTGGCGAAGCAGGGTTTAGTTTAAAGGAAAGAATAATTTTCCAAACTCGCGCCTTCCTCAAGGGAGAAACGCCCAAGATGGGGCAGACGAAAGGTTTCTTGAGCGGCTGAAGGGGGGATTTTATAATCATTGGGTTCTGCCGTAAGAAAGGCTCTCAGCGAATGGATTCTAATTTTGGGGGAATATGGCAATCACAATTCTCTGTTGCTCTTCATTCAGCTCATCTATCGTAAATAACCTACTCCTGAATCACTTTCGTTTTTAAGTCTGAAATGATTCTCTTCCATTCATTCGGGGGGTAACTCGAGTTTCCTGCCTCTGCTTCATCTTTTATCCTAACCTCTGGCGAAGTCTCAAGTCTATTGTAGAAGATCAATCCGCCCTGTTCTTGATCACGGCTGGGAGTAACGGCGCACTTGGAGAGAGCTTAATCTTTTTCAACGATAGCCATCACTGTAAATGATCCTTAAATTCTTGTCATCGACGGGCAATATTTTGTCATGTGCTGGTGGCGACAAACCCTGGCCATTTATTTCCGGGTATCAGAGGGAAACGAGTTCAGGAGCAGAGACTTCAGCGTTAGATGCTTGGAGAATTTCAGTGCGGGATACTTCAGGATTGAGCATTCTCAGTCAGGCACGTATTTGTGATTTGCAATTGATTAATCTAGCTACCCTAGTAATAAACTATTCTGATGTTACTCATGAATTATTGGATTATCAAAGAATCCTCGACCAGTTGTAAGTGTAGAAGACTCGACCCTTAGAATAATCTATCATCAAAGGTTATGTCAAATAAACTGCATGAGTCGAACTCTAAGCCATCTCTTCTTAGTAGAAAATGAATGCTTGCTAAGTAGTCGTCGGACTGTCTTGAATCTAGCCTTCTCCTTGACCGAAACGGAACTCATTTCTTTCTCTTAAAAAGGTTTATCTGAGATGAGACAATCATATTCAAAGTTATGAACTTCGGTACCTATTCTTTTGCTTAGAGTACCTTGATTAATTCGATCTGAACTGAGAACAAACTTAAAAGAATTCAGGCAAGCGATCTTTATACTTTGTTTGAGTATCAGAGCTGATACTAGTCTCTCTCCAATACAAATTATTTAATCTGGAGAATCCTTTCAGATGTCGAGTCTTGGACTTCCTCTATTATTATGTATGAAGCCAACAAATCCTAAGTAATCTATCTAACTTTAAATCAAGAGGTATGATCTGGAAACATAATATGTAAATAAACCTCAGCGAGGTATCAATCTCTCTCTTTTCTTTGTATATTAACCGGAAACTAAAAGAAAATGACTTTCAGACCAGTCAATGAAATATACACTTGGGTCCAAATAAGAAAGTTGAATGGCAAGATCTGAATGACCACTTATCTGAATATGTCGTTCAGTACATAAGAGCTCAATGATAACAACCTTTGTTTAGAGAAGACAGTTAGTCTTAAAGAAGTGTTAGTTGTGGAGTCGGGTCTCTCTCTCTCTCCTTATAAATAAATGCTTAATGATATTAACTTACCCTTAAATAAGAGAGAAGATTATGAATTTTGGTTCAATTGAACCATTGTAAAATTATCTAAGGAACTTGATCTATCTGGTTAAACCGAATTTCCTCCTCTTTAACTAGAAGTTGGCCAATGCATAATATTACTCACCGAGTCTTTTATGAGATTAATGAGAGACCTGAATATCCTTATGCCAATGAATCTCCAGTTTATGTACGAAAATTGATGGTTAAATTATGACTTCGAAATAAGAAGAAATGGTAATTAAATTGTTATTATTAAATTATAACTCGAACAGAGAGTTGTCATGTCGAGCAAGGGTGAGAATGCTGACGGCACAGGTGTGCCAGAGTTATCGGCACAGGAGTGCCAGAGATATCGGCACAGTGATGCCACAAATAATTAATAGAAAAATCCTTGGCCAAGGTAGATGCCCGTTTGGCAATGTCAGCTTCCATGGCCAGATATACCCTGATCAGGATGATTCTTCTGATAGGAGGTACCTATAGAGGGAGGATCGATCAGTGGTATAGGTACGTGGACACCAGGCTCAGAGGCATGATGATAAATTGATCCATGTTGATTACCCTCGTGAAGGGCAGGTTCTTCAGTTGAAGAAACTCGGGAGACCAGTAGGTCTTGGTTGGGCGGTAAAGCCCCTGATGATAATTCTCTTTCCCCTCGATAAAGATTTCCAATTATGATAGTATGGAGATGATGTCAAAAGGAATTCTTCCTCTCTCATAAATCCAGGTACATGCAATGGTACTTGAACTTCTATTTCATCTATGCCATGAATACTATTCTTTATGTTAATGAACATAGTAAGGTTCTCAGATACTTAGGGAGATAGTTACTTGAATTTATTCAGCTGCTACATTGTTCCATAGCTGTAGTAATTATTCGTTATCTTCTGGAAGCAAGAAAAGTAATTATTATTCTTCTGCAATTTCCTGTTAGATGTTTATAGTTAATAGTCTTTTCAGCTGAAAATGAAATTAAAAGTTAGTTGATGAAGTATATAATGTAACGACATCTTAATTGAATTCTCTCTTCCGTCTTGCTGCAAATGAAACCCTAGTTGGGTAGTTATTTAGTTATTGATCTTCCATGATCAGTTGGCGAAAAACTAATGAACGTTTCATGAGAACTGAAACCGAAACTGAAAATTAAAAAGATATTTGCAAGTTAAAGTTAGTTGGATCAATTGGAAACCCTTGTTTCGAAAACAATTTAACTGCAGTTCAGCTGAAAGTTAGTTAGCAGTTGAAAATTTTTAAACTGTAGTCTGGATAGGTTGTTACAAGAGGAACCTTTTCTACTCTAAGGCAAACAACTAAAAATCAACAAGAAGAACCAAGCAAGAGAGATGAACAAGTTTCTAATTTTAGAGGTGGATATAGAGGCACAAGAGGCATATTTGGAGGTGGAAGAAAATCTAACACTTTTGTAGGAAGATGTTATCATTGTCAAGAATTTGGACATCCTACTTGGAAGTTCCCTGAGAAGGCTAGTTCATCAACAAGTGGAGGAGAAAGAAAACCAGATAGAAGAGCTCAAATAATTCAAGAAGATGAGGTTGAAAGTAGTTCCAGTTCAAGCAAATTGATTGCAAGGACTGAAGTTGGTGAAATGTTGATGATGAAGAAATAAATATTGAAGACCACAAAGGAGGAAGAGTTGCTTCAAAGAAAGGATTTATTCAGGACAACCTGCAAGTGTAGAAACAAGGTATGCAAGGTCATTGTTGATTCAGACTGTATAGATAATATTGTGTCTCATGAGATGGTAGAGAAATTGCAATTGCAAAGAGTACCTAGGAAAAGGCCATATAAGGTGTCATGGGTAAGTGAAAATCAGTCTTTGATGGTGAGTGAACAATCAAGGGTTGAGTTTCAAATAGGTCCATATAAAGATGAAGTTCTTTGTGATATACCGCCCATGAGTTATTGTCATTTATTGTTGGGAAGGCCCTAGAAGTTTGATAGGTTGGCCTTGCATAATGGTAGAAAAAATACTTACACCATAGAAAAGGATGGGAGAGAGTTTGTTTTAACCCCATTGGTTGAGAATCTAGAAGAATATGGTGAGATTATCATGTTTTGGAGAAAAGAGTGTGTGAGTGTGGAGGAAGGAAAGAACAAGAGTGTAGCATAAAATAACATGATTGACAGAGATAGGATAGTAGACACAAGACATGAAGGTGGCATGCAATTATTCATAAGGAAAAATACTTTTGTTTGGAAAAATAAGGTTGATGGTAAAAGGTTTCAGACTGGTAAAGGACAAAGTGAGAGTGAAGATCCTTTGGAAAGGCAAGCACACAGTGATAGCATCATGGTTGGGGTAGTGGAATGCCCTATAACATAGAACAAAGCAAAAGCACAGTCAAAAGGTAATGTAACTACTTGGACAATGAGTAAAGGGATAGTGGTAAAAGGTATTGGTGAAACAACAAAAAGGAAGACAGTGGTTTGTGAAGGTAATAGTATAGTGAATAAGAGGATAAGCAACTTTGATGTTGAAATGACCAAGGCTACTAGCACAGGGGAATTCAAGATTGAGAGGACAAAGGACAGGAAGATAGATGTGAGTAATGATGTTGGAATAGTAAATAGAATAGGTACAAGTCTAACAGTGGTAATAAAGTCTGATGAGACAGATAAAGATGAAGGTGCAGATTTTCCAGAGATGACTGATGACACAGAGGTTTATGAGTTTGGTAGTGATGGAAAGGTAGACAAGAAGACTAAAGGATAGTGGATAAAGTATGAAGAACAAAGCAAGGTAACAACAGTTGAAGAAAAGCATAATACATTTGAAGAGAAAGGTAAGATGACAGTGTTTGAAGTTGGAAAAGATGACAAACACCCCATAGCACAAGAAGAATAGTTAGAGCAAAGATCAAGTGGAGACAAAGATGCCAAAAATAGTGAAGAGAAAAAGGTGCTTGACAAAGGGAATCAAAGAGGACAAAGGCATGAAGAATATAAAGGATGACATGTGACTTTCATCTTTCCAAGAGACTTGGAAAAGCTTCAAGCTAGGGTGTATGGTGCAAGAGCACCACTCAAAGGTGTTTAACCATTTAAGTTCCTAAGGTCTAGGCTTTAGAAGTTCTTTGAGTTTTTTTCACAATAAGGTCTATATGACCATTTAATGATGTAATAAGTCATTACTGATGTGGTTTAGGGGTCTAGTTGGTAGAGTTTTCAAAATGAGAAAAATATGCCAAGTTGTTAAGTTGAGGTAATGTAAGGTTTTAAAAATGCTTTATAGAGGGAGACCAATAGTCACCTCTTTCAAATGTTAGTTTTTGAAGTTGAATTAGTTTTTTTTTTATAGGATAAATTTTAAATAGCATGAGAAACTCGAATGGAAGCTTGTTGAACATATTTTGAAGCTTGAAGATTGAAATAAACTCATATTTTCTCCATTTTCCTATTTTTTATGTTGTAGCAGCAGGTTGTACAGCCTGTACATCAATTAATTGATCCATATTTGTTTTGATTTATATATTAGATTGAATTATCTTTCCATTGAATCCATTTTGAAGGTTTTATATTGAGTTTTGTGTATTTTATCTCCAATTTACTCAAACCAGCCTAAACTTGCATAGTTGAGGGTTTTGATAGAATAAAAATGTTCTAAAACCCATTCCACCTTTTTGTTTGCCCTGTTGCTTGGTGGAATGGGTAAAATCAATTAGTAGAAGGTGGAAATATGAGAGTTGAGTTTTGGGGAGGTCTGGAAGAGGAATTGGGTGTGAAGCCCATGAGTGAATCTTGAGTTTTCCTTAAGAAAAATGAGGTTTTGGTGAGTGAAATTGAGTTTTTGAGTTGGGAAGCATTATTTTATGTTGGATTAAGCATGAGCAGGGTATTTTAGGCTTGTTTGAATAGTTTTTAAGTTTTGGAGTGCTTGGGAAGTGTGACTTTCAATAAACCCTAGGGTTTCTAAGCCTAGGAAGAGGGTTTTATGGTTTGGCTATAAGTTTTTTGGATTTTTATGATCCAATTATGGAATTTGTGGTTTTGAACCATTTAAATTGCTTCCCAAAAGTTTCAAAGAGTTTGATGAGGTTTGGAGAGTGGTCCCTTTGTAAAAGTGGGCTAATTTGGGCCCTACAAGGCATAGAAAACCTTATTTGAGCAGTTTGGTACAAAACAAGCATTGGTGATTGTCAGATATGTTGAAAGGCTATGTAATGGGTCCCTGATGTGTGATGTGTTCTAAGTTGAAAGGAGGTGTGAGTGAAATTATACCTAATCGAGTGACTTTGATATGCTACAAGGAAATAGTGAGAACTTGTTGAATGAAGAGATTCTGATGAAATTGTGAATTGACAATTGTGTTTGCAGTTTGGAATTGTGTGTTTGTGTGTTGCAGGCCTCCCCCTACTACATCACTTGAGTTGGCTAAGTCAATCTCCTTTGGTCGTCCAAAACAATAATCCCTGCTTTTCAACCCCTTAAATTGCTCCAAAAAGGCATTTGAAGGCTAAAAAAGTCCTTCCTTGATCTCTTCTATCATCAAAACCCTTAAATCTACTCCTATATGCTCTCAACTTCCCATAAACTAGGTTGAACAGCTCCCTAGATATTTGCAACTACCCCTATATTCTCTCAACTTCTGTCCAAGTCACCCCAATTTCCTTTAACGCTTGCAACTACTACTTTCAAAAGCTCCAACTGTTGTCCCTTAACTGCTCAACCTCTTCATAAATTCTTTTAAGACCCTTATCCACATGTGTTTGTTAACCCCCTTTTCCATACTTCCAAAATTACTTAACACCTTCAAAGGATACATACAAAGTTACTACTAGTAACTAAGTATCATACTTAGCCTTCACCTAGATCTCACAAAGTTTCCAGAGCATCGTACTAATTGAATGAACAGAGCATGAAACCAAGATGCGCTAGAATTTGTATTTGGTAACCATCATTAATTCAGTGTGAAGATTGAGCTATCTTATGAAGATTGTCACTATTGACTATGAAGATCACCAAGGCTTTCATGTATGCTCATCACCAACTCGAAGGCTTTCTCCTTCTATATGGCATGCCTTAAGTCTTTCCACTCACATTGCCATTGTCCTTGATGCAAATATTGTCATTCATATACTATCATTCATGCTTTTGTATGGTTTAGAAGACTGTCCTCTGGTTCTTTGACTGTCACTCTTTATTGTTCCCTCTACCCTTCTTTCATCATACAAACCTTGCTCTAAGACTGTCACTCTACACGACTAAACTTGTGCAAGTTACCTCATGACTACCCCCCAACATAGGGATGGCCTTTTCAATTCATTCTTCAACTCAGGTTGGAACTACAAAGGTGTCCAATGATGGGGTTTGTTGCCCTTTAAAATCTTCTTGCTCCCTATCATTGCACAGTTTGCATGATTGTCCTCTTAGTATAGTGCCTTATAACAATCATATTTGTCACTTTGAACATTGAGAAACTTGAATTATTTAGCATCCTTTGATCATTACATTTTAGACTGCTATTAAACTCTTGAAGAGACAACTACACCATCATATTTTATATTCTTTACAAATTCTACTAGCACTATCTAAACTAGCAATGAACATGAAAACATCTTGCTTTTTTAAATAAGGTAGTCTTTCTTTGACCCATTAGAGATATCAACAAACGATGCTTGATTTCTCTAAGCCCATATCAACTGTTGAGATTTGCTTCTAGTTATCTCCTAGTATATGCTTATGATCTATTGTTTTGAAGTATTGCATGCTACCTTCTCATCATTATCTAGCCTCTTTCAACATTGTAATCTAGCAAGATTTTTGCCTTTTCCCTATAGAATATGAATTTTTTGTCCTTCAGAAACTCAATGTTGTCCTTGCTATCACCCAAATTAAGCCATCCATTGCCCACATACTTATGTTTTGAATTTTCTACATGCTTCAAGCTATTTTGGTCTTCTTGATTATGTATTATCCACAAACTCTGCCTTCTTGTTGACTGAACTACTTTGCCATGGATTGAATCAAATATAGATTATTCTCTCTGAAATTGTGTCTTTAAACCCTCACTGCTCCATGAATGTTTTTTGCACCTCATTTTTGCATCCTTGGACTATTATGCATATACCATTGTCATAGCATAGCACTATACAGTGCCTTTTCTTTCTCTTATTAGTCCACTATTTAGACCTTGCTTTGTGACCTCTCATTTGATTTACAACTTTATTCATCTTCACTGTCTCAGACTGGTGAAGTTTTCTCTCAAACCACAAACTGGTTTTTCATGAAATTTAATGGGTTTTTTCATCAAACTGTTTGCTAATTTTTGTCAAAAAATCACGAAAACTCAGTTCGTGGTTTTTGAGATATTACTTTCACTATCATGACTATCCTCTAATGAATTGTTTTGAAATTTGTATTTTTCATGGTCCTTTGTTGATCCTTACGACACAAGCTCTTTTTCCCCAACAACTCTATGAGACCTGTAGGGTTTCATACATGTGACAGTAACAGAAAGTTCTTGACAAGGCCTCTCTCAATCCAGAAAGGGATTTGACAATAATCAAGTACTCTTTTACACCCGAGAACTTTTATATAATATAAAACTTGATGTGTAAAAATCATACCTAGGAAAGTATGATAAGGATTTCAACAAACTCTTGAAAAATCTCACTGGCTTCCACAAGTCCTAGATACGTGCCAAAATTCTCAAACTCAATGTCGCTTTTCCTTATCCTGCAATGTGTCATGTTTGTAGCAAAATGCAGCCAGGTGTGGAGATAGTTTCTTTCAATGCCCCTGCAACGTGGGTGAAATTTGAACAAACAACTGTTGGCTTAATGCCATGAGGAAAGCTTCCTTAGACTCCTTCAACAATTGAACTGAAAAACCCTGTTTTGTTTTTTTTTTTTTTTTTGCTACGTGGGTCTTCATATAGACAAACATAAAACTCCTTTTCCCATACTTGGTGCCTAGGACTTGGTCAAACATTTCACTTCCATTTTTCTAATATAAACTCTTTGTGATTCACCTTTTTGGCTTTTTCTTTAGAATTTTTTTGAGATTTTTTCATGGCTTTAATTTCAAGGAAATGCTATTAAAGGTTGTTTAACCCATAGTCGAAAATAGGCTAACAATACCTAGTCATTTTCTTTCTCAATTCTTGTTTGAGTCTAAACTCCACTGTTCTTATCTCCTATAATCTAAGCTTGAGAGTGATTTTTTTTTAACATACCATGTCAGATTCTTTGTAATGGTGTTCTCAAAATCAGCTTTTGAGTCTTCATCATTGTTGTAGATTGGATCTTCATCATCTTCCACTTCTGGATTATTAGTAGACTGAATTATTTCATCAACCCTTACATTTCCACTTTTTACAATCCTCTTCAACCTCTTATTGTAACACCTATATGATTTTCTTGTCATAGAATCCCTAAGAAAAATACCTTTATCAGATCTAGAATCAAACTTACCCAAGCTTTCTTCATCCCTTTTGATGTAGCATTTGCTTCCAAATATCCTGAGATGTCTGACTGAAGCTAGTCTTCCTCTCCATAACTCATATGGTGTTTTATCAGACTTAGGTTTGATATGAGCTTTGTTCAGGATATACAATATAGTTTGAACTTATCCTCTCTAGTACACATCTATTAGATTTGTTTGACTCAACATTGTTCTTGACATCTCTTATATAGTTCAATTCTTCATTTTTGAAAGTCCATTTTTCTACAGAGCTTTGGGAGCAGAAAATTACCTCTAGATCCCATGCTCTCCAAAGAATACATCATATCAATCAAAAGTGAACTCTCCACCCCTATTTGATCTCAAAACCTTGATTTTCCTTCCAATTTCATTTTCAACTAATGCCTTGAATGCTTTAAGCTTTTCAAATACTTTTGATTTTTCTTTTAGAAAAGTAATCCAAGTCATTCTAGTGTAATAATCAATAAGCATCATAAACAACCTATCATCTTGTATACTCTTTGTCCTCATTGGTATGTATAGATCAGTATGGATCAAATCTAATACCTTTTCTATGGAATATTCCTTAGTAGGAAATCTGGACTTTGTCTATTTTCCCTCATGACATGGTTTGCAATTTGTAGACTGAGGTTTCTTGATCTTTGGCATGACCTATACCATTCCTTTTAAGCTAATCTTCATAATATCATCAAAATTGATGTGTCCCAATATTTTGTGCCAAAGATAACTCTCTTCTCTTTATATAGTAAGGTAGTTTTTTCCATTTAGTTCATTGAGATAATATATAGCACTATTTGTCCCACTTCCTTCCACAATCAACTCTCTGGTATTAGATTTTTGAATCTCGCAACCTTTAGCACTAAATGAAAGCTAGTAACCTTTGTCACACATTTTATTGACACTCAAAATATTATTATTTAACCCTTCAACATACAAAACATCATGAGTTTTTGTCTTACCACCATCTAGACTCAAAGTAACCTTATCAATAATTTTGGAAATAGAATTGTTTCCAAGAGTAACAAAACCTCCATCAAAAGATTTAAAATTCATGAACTCAATTTTGTCTCCAAACATGTGACTCGAACATACACTATCTATAATACACAGATTCTTCTCCTTTTGAGCATGTAGAGCAGTCTGAGCTATCATTGATTTCTCTGATAATTTCTCTTTTGGTATCTTCTTCTAGATTTTATCTAATTCATGACTTTGACATTTTTACCCTTTTCTTCTTATTTATGGTAGAGGAGGACTCATGAAATTACTTCTACAATTTCTAGCGATGTGTCCAAAATTGTTGCACTTGTGAAAAATGATATTGAAATTGTATAAAGGTATAAATGTATTACTGTAAACAAAGTTATTTCTTCTTATCAGAGCTCTTCCACAATTCACTAACTTATGACCAAAATGATTGCAATTAAAATAGTAACCAAAAAAAGTGATTGAACTTGGTATTGTACCCTTGTCCTCTTGAGGCTTATCTTCTGGATCTTCTATTCTTCCTTTGCACTTGGATGAAACCATCATTCTACACTTTTATACCATTAGTTTCCGCACTTTTTTTAGACTTTGAACTTCTAGAACCAATCTCTTCTAGATTCTCCTTAGCAGGCTTCACTAGTTTCTCTGCCACTTTGTTCTTTGGTTCATCAAAACCAATGCAAGTTTTTATATGTGGTGATCTTTGACTTTCAGTAATCTTATCCAAGATCTCAATGCTCTTTCCAAACTTCGTTCTTAGTTGATGATTTTCTTTATCTTTCCTTAATGACATAATTTTTGCTTCAAGCTTCTCATAGTCCTTATCTCTTGATAGTAGTCTTTCAGTCAAAACTTATTCAATCCTCTTTGCTTCTTCTTCTTGAACCTTAAGATCAATTATCATATTTTTTGCACTCTCAAGATTCTGAGATAAACTATCTTTATCCTTCACTTCTTCAACAATTATTTTCTTCAGTCTCTTGATCTCCTTTCTGGCATAGAGTAACTATTCCACAAGATTAACTTCTTCATCATCATTTTCAAAATTTATTTTTGCAGTTTCTTCAGTATTTTCCATGGCCATGAATACAACCTTCTCTCTTTCATCTCTAGAGATATATTCATCTTCTTCATTAGTAGAGTAGCCTTCCTCATTAATGAAGAAACCCTTTTGTTTCTTTTGACCTTTATTCCCTTTCTAAAATGATTTATTTCCATAATTTTTCTCAACATTCTTAGAGTCCTTATAAGGACACTTAGCCATAAAATACCCTACTTTACCATAATTGAAACATTTGAAAGGTAACTTACCTTTGTAATTTCCAAAACCTCTCTGTAACTTTCTGACAAAGTTTGCTTCCTCCAAATCTGATCCAACATCATAATCTAGATCAACTTGCTTCTTGGATACTCTAAATGCAACCTCTTTTCTTATAGAGTTTTCACTCTCAAAAATCATTTCATAGGTAGTCAAAATTCCATTTAATTCAACCATTTTTAAAGAATTCAGATCTCTAGCTTCTTCAACAATAGAAAATTTAGAATCAAACCTTCTAGGAAAAAATTTGAGTACCTTTTTCACAATCATATTTTCCTTCAATTCCTCACCAATATGTCTGATAGAGTTGAAAATTTTATTAACCCAGAGCAGGAATGTGTCAATGATCCCTTGTTCCTTCATTTTCAAACTTTCAAACTGAGCTCTATGAGTTTGAATTTTTTCTTCTTTCACCTTGCCATCACCTTCATAGATGGTGTGCAATTTCTCCCATACTTCCTTCACTATCCTACACTACATGAACTTTATAAGTTCAAATTTATACAAACCATGTAGAATAGCATTCCTTGCCTTAGAATTATTTTCACAAGCCTTCTTTCCAACCTGATCCCTTGGAGGGTTTTTTGGAATCTCATATCCATCTGTAACTGATTACCAAATTTCAAGACCTAAGGTCATCAAGTATGCTTCCATCCTTACTTTCTAAGATACATAATTGGATCCATCAAAGAGTTGCACCTTATTTTCAAACAATCCTTCTTGAGCCACTAAGTGTGCCATCTCAGATCTACCTCAAGTTGTTAGGCTTCTATAGAGTAAATTAGCTTTAATACCAATTAAAGGGCGCATAATCTATTGAGGGGGTGAATCAGTAGATAAAATCTATTTTAAATTCTTAACTTCAACACACATATACTTGAACATGAAACTTGAATCAACACTACCACTAATCAAGCAATATTCATGAGCACACATTCAAAAAAGAGAACACCAGATATACGTAAAATCCCAATATGGGAAAAACCATGATGATGATAGCTACTTAGATCTATTATCCAAATCTAGCCTCACAAAGCAGGAATATAATAAGGGAATTTACAATATGAAGTAGGCACCAACCTACCGAAGACACCAATACCCAATTGCATTTATAGGCACCAACCTAGTGGATACACCAATCCCCAATACAATAATTTGAGTACCAGCTCTATGAGTGGAACACCAGTCCTACAAAACTACAATGATAAAGCTTGCAGACCTTCAATTCCAATTACACAACTTACACCAAGTCTGAACTTGCTTCAAACACTTCCACTCTCATGATCTTTTGATGATGTCACAATTGAGATGTAACTCACATTGAATAAATTTAGCTCTCACAATCACCTCCTTGCATATTCACTCACCACCTTCTCTTTAAATATACTTCACACTTGTATCTGCACAAATGTATGATGATTATGTACAAGACATTACATTAACATTACTCCATGTCGGATGAGGATCTACAAATAACCAGGATGACATAAGGTGAACCTAAATTCAAATTACATGAAACATGTAGCAGGTTGGCCTAAATCAAATTTTTTGCTTCCAAAAGAACATGATGCCATGCACTTCCATAAGAACCTTAACCTAGACCTATCTTAACACCACATGATAACTTTGAATGTTGCACATGACTAGCCATTAACTCATAGTTCCAAAACACCATTTGGTTGAGAGACAATCACAAAGAGCCTTTTGTCAACTCAAAATTCTTGTATGTTGAACATATATTTTGAAAACTCTAGAATATGATAGAACATGTGTATAAATACTCTCCATTCACATTGTAGAGCCAAATTTTCCTTTAGGAAGGAATACTAAACATAATTGTATTTCTAGAGAATTTTTTTTGCCTTGAGTAATTGTCCTAAAACATTCCAAATCAAAATTTTGGATCACTTTTGTCAACATGAATAGATGTAGTTTGATGCTACATACAATCCTCAAATTATTTTATCAATATAGATAGTAATATATACTTCTACATCAAATCAAAATGATATGACAATATAGTTACATTTAATTCTCACTGATCTCCTAAAGATCTTCCTTTGCCATTAGTAAGAACCATTGACAATAATGGACTCCTTTGACATCAATGACAACCTTTGTTCAATAGTAAATGAGGGATAAAGTGCATAAGGGAGATGAATGGAGTAGGGTATGTTGATACGTGGAGATAAATCCTAAATTTTGATAAATTAAAGGAGATTATGCACAAAGGTATAAGAACCAAGGTGATAAGATAACCTTTGCGTGGACTTGAATCTCAAACAAAAGGTTTTCCTTATACACACAAGAAATAATATATGAACTTTAAAGTATGAGGAGATTCTTTTACACACAAGTCCTTTTCATGGTATTGGTGGGTTTATGCAATGAATAACCAATATATATAAATGCATTCCTACATGAACAAGGTTGGAATCAACCTTGGTGGGTCATGTAAAGAACAACCAACAAACACAACACACAAAACAAAGATTATGCCCTATTATATACTATTCAAAACACACCAAGATATAAAAGGATCTAGAAGGCCTCAAGTAGGTATAGTCATGGATTAAGAAAGATAATTTAAAACAAAAGAGCAACTTACAAACAAGTCGTAAAAAAATTCTCTTTGCAAATTAGAATAGGGTGATGTATTAGATTATACCTAATATGGGAAGGATGTATCCCTGATGAAAATGATGTGATGTAGATGAGGGAGATGGGCAACATATAGGTTGACTATTTATTATTTATAATTTTGACATTTGTATGATTTTTAATGTGATGCAATGTCTTATGTATGGTTTGTTTTGTAGTCTTAGGTCTAGAAAGCTCGATGTAATGGGGGAAGCTCAATTTACTGGGTATAATCTCAATGTATTTGGATGTATCATGTATGAAACCCATGTGAAAAGGGCTATCCATATTGTGTTAGGTATGTAAAATGTTTTAGTCCTTAAACTTGACAAAAGTTTTCCCTCGACATACAACAAGGGCTATGGAATGATGATGGGAGAATAGGATGGATGAAGTGAAGGAGAGAAGGTGCAATGAAATATGACACTAAGTTGTATCAAACCAAGCCATGATATATCATAGAATGGGGGAGATGTGTGATGGGGTTAGGTAACGATTTGATGAATACTCTTAGTATAAATTTATGCCAAGATGGGGATCATGGAGACACAATGGGATATAAAGGTATGTGGATGGAATGGAAAATATCTTAGTAGATGGTGTATATAGATTGTACACATGGTGCATTAATGGGTTTTCACCATGGTACATGCCCAAGGCACCACCGAAGTGGTTTTCACCATTGGACATTATGGATGATGAAAATGTAAATCACAAGTATCAATAATACAAAAATCACACTCTCATGATCACACAATGAAGTTCAAGATCTTGGCTCAAAATATGAAATTTAAATAACAAGGAAAGTCATCATATCTAAGATCTTGATTTTCTCCATTGTTGGTTTCTCTTCAAAGTAACAAACTATGAAAGAACAATAATGATATGATATAATGATAATGATAAATTCTCAAAGATAAATGATACCTATTCTTGATAATGATAATGATAAATGCTTAATAATTTTTGAAAATTATTAATAATACTTGATAATGCTTGAATGTTTGAATGCTTGATAATGCTTTAATGCTTGATTGTGTGAATGCTTGAATACTTGATAATGCTTGATAATACTTGAATGCTTGATAGATTTTTGATAACAAGAGTGTTAAGATCACAGGAGTGCAAAGGGGTTTTTTATCATAAAATAATTAGGAAAGATTTGACAATAAAAGTGTTAGGCCTTTGAATAAAATGAAAGCTTTTTATTTATATGCTTCACTTAACATTTGATCAATGGTAGAGATTTATTTGTAAGATCAATGGATAGGGAAATTCAAGATAGGGTAAGACCCAAATTTTGAATTTTGATGAAAGAGGAAATTAAATAAAATGATAGCTTGGAGAAATAAATAAATATTTATTTATTTATTTTAGAAGAAAAGATTTAATTTAAATAAATTATTTTTAATTTATTTAAAAGAGGAGTGCTAGCTAATTAAATATTTTTTGTAAATTATTTAACTATAGAGGAAAAGATTTATTTTAAATTAATTTTTAATTTTTAAAAGAGGGTTGTTAGCTAATTAAATATTTTTTTAAAATTATTTAATTATAGAGAACCAAAGATAAATTTAATTTAATTTTAATTAATGTTGGAGGGATAATGATAAGAGATGAATTGATTAAATAATTAAAAATTATTTAGTTAACATAGATATGACAAAAAGATTAATAAATTAATTAATATGGATGAAAAAAATTAATTAATATGGATGAAAATAGGAAAAATGTTAGCTTAATTAACTAATTAAAAATTATTTAATTATTATAGAGAAGAAATGATGAGGATAATGATGAAATATTAAGATGAAAATGCATTAGCCATTTTAGGTGTCTACATGTTTCCCCTCTTTGAGACAATGTATTTTAAAATGTTGTTTCAAAGAAACAAGTTTGATGATATGCCTCAGCATGCCCCAATAGACCATGGGATGGAGGATATGATGCCCCCTTAGGAGATTGGCTAAAAAAAGTAATTTTATGGTCGAGATCATGACAAGAAAGATTAGCTATATGATTTGATGATGATAATGATTGCATACATATATGATGATGGATAATTTATTAGTTATTATATATGATTGTGATGCACATATTCTGATTATGATAATATGATGTATACTAGCACATGAATTCAGTGAAATCAATCTCCACCAAGGATCAAATATTAAAATAAAACCTATAGAGAGAAGATGCAGCAAAAAGATGATATATTGAATGATAACCAAAAAGAAACAAGACACATTGCTACTTTGAAGAGGAACATTAGCAAGTGGATATCACTTGTCATTACCCAACTTGCATACACACAACAAACATGCGAACACAAAAAGAAGGAAATTGGTGTCTAAATCCAAGCTTCTCTATGCATATTAAGATATATGCATTCACCAATCAAATGGGACAAAAGAAAGTCAAACATTCCAATAAACAAACTCATGCTATGAACCAAGCTTCTCTAAGCATATTAGGATAGGCTTTCATGGAGAAAATGGGATAGAAAAATAAAACCAAGAAAGCAAAATGAAAGCAACATCTCTTTGAATAATCAAATAGTTTATATATTTATTTATTTATAGTTTATATGAAATATCTCTTTGAATAATGAATAAATTAGATTTGATTAGAATAAATATCTTTGCATTTCCTTACATTCCTTGGTCTATCTTTTGAAGTTTCTTAAAATCCCTTTTCATTAGGATTAGATCTAAAAAAAATCACATAGTTTGAGATAAATATCAACATGCCCATTGAACATTGTAGCCATATTGACCACTCAGTTAGACAACAAAGTTGTGACCCAAATCTCAAGGCATTGGAAGGTGATTGATTTGTTATGATCATTCTCATTTTTTAAGAGAGCTAAGGTGATGTATACCTTACCTTTTGCATATGTAAAATTTTCTATCAATAGGTATGCTGCCTAGTAAATTGGTTGCATTATCAATTATTGAGATGATTTTAAGGACTAGGTCCTAAATCTCTATATGTGCACCTTTATAAGAAGGATCAACCTTCTTTCTTGTATCCTTTACAATTTGAATATTGACCCATTGTTCTCTCCTCCTTGTTGCCTTTAATTTTAAAGATTTTTTTGATTAAATCTTCAATTGGGTCATATAATCATGGAAATAACCTACCAATTTTTATCTAATCCTAGCATTATGAATGAAATTCTTAGGATCACATTTTCTAATTTATCTACCCTCATTTTGCAGGGGATCAATTTATTTAACAATAAATCCAATCCCTCTTTGGCAATAAGATGGAAATAAAAACAATAATGTTGAAGGTAGGATGGCATGCTTATAATTTTTGAAATGAGTCTTATTTGACTCATTTAGTTGCCATAAGATTTATAGGAAAGAATTTTTTTCTAAAAAAAAATAGGAAAGATATGATGTGTAATAGGGGCACCATAAACCCTAATAATTTTAGTGTTTGTATAGAAAACTAGTCACCCCCATTATGGTTGACTCCTAGCTCTGTTTGTAAGTCCTTTGGCCTTAAGAATCTTCTAATCATGTCAAATAATCTTCAATCCACTTGTTGGCCTACATTCCTCAATATTTAGCTGACAAAAAATTCCTCAAATATAATATATTGGACTTACCACAATTACTATCCCAAATGTAAGTCCATTCTTGCATAGGAAATAATCTCCTCTAAGCATCATGAGATCTAATCTACACAGTAGAAGACCATATATTCCTTTTGTTGTAAAGAAAGATGTGGTGTAACAAATAATACCACTTGAAGTGAACAATATCACAATTCTCCTCAAGTGCACACAAATCTTTCTGAATTCCATCACCAATGAAGGCTATGAAATCATAGGGTTTGTTTAAATCCCTGCTCTAAATGTCAATAACTAATACCATCATATTAAATAGCATTTGAGTTTTACAGTCCATCCTTAGAACTTGGCATAGACCAAAGTGTGTTTTGACAAAGTAATCATTAAAGATATCATAATTAAATGGATTTGATTCTCCACTAGAAAACCTTTTCTACTCTCTTTGTTGCCCTCTAGGCTTGAAACTAGGTAGCCATTTAACTCTGTAACTATCTCTTAATCTCTAATATTCTTTTGTAAGTGCTCCTAGGTCAATAAGCAATAGAGCATTCGTATCAAAGTTAAACACCTCACAAACATATTTTTTGTCAAAGCCTATTAGAAAAACCCTTGATCCACAATAACTTTCCCTTTTCTTTGGGTTGTAAGCCTTAGAGCTATGGTTTTGATTAAATCAATATTGATGAAAATATTGGACACCACCAACCTTCCAACCCCTATTATCCAAACATCATAGATTGGTATGTCAACTAGACACTTTCTAAATCCATACTTAAATAATGCATACCCATGGATAGGAATTATGGCATCTCTATAACATTCATTTTTATCAATGGCAAGCTATTAGTAAAAATTATAGAGTCCTAAGAAAGTCTAGGTATCTTAGACGATCCACATAATTGTGCCATTATATCTTCATCCAATATCCTTTTAATTCCTCTTGAGGTTCTAACCATGACTATTAGGGTTAGGGTTTTTATGGTTATAGAGATAGGGTTTAGGTTTTTCCCACCTTTTTATAAAATTCTTAAATTTTCTACAAAACTTGACTAATCCAAGGGCCCCTTTTCAACTTTCAAACACCTTCCTTGAAAAACCAAAAATAACGTCTTTCAGAGATAAGAGCACAATAGGAAGGAATAAAACATTTACCACTTTGTCATCATTGCAAACCTTATAAAATATTCTAAAAACCCTTGTTCAATAAGAATTCAACAAAACCTTCACCCTGCAACTCTTTTTAGAATTTGGAGAGAAAATTCAAGCATAATTATGCCAAATTTTTGAAGGAAATTAGCAGGTATAGGCCAAATCCACCATTGATTCTCAGATGTGCAAAGGTGCAACCTGCATGTAGTCGTTCTTCAATTAAATATATGTGTCATTGATCTTTCATAAATCAAAGTTTATCATAATCATTTAAGTTCCTTCATGCAAAGATAACCTCTTTAGTTCAACTTGGTACAAGACATGTATCATCATTTTGGGACTTAGTGGAAGTTGAACGAACAAACATGCTCCTTCAAACATGTTAATTCCTATGATATAGCATAAATTAGCAATGATACAACATGTGGCAATATTTTGGAAACTCACTAAGTGAAAAAATATTTCACAAATGTCTTAGTGACACAAGAAGATTTCACACAAAAAAAGAAACCCTTCACCAAAATCTTTAAAGAATTTTTTCTCTCATGGGGATAACCTTTTGGAAATAAAAGGTCCAACAATATAAACATTCAGGGGGATTCAATCAAATAATGACACATGGTGCTAATTAGGATAAAAGTGAGGACCACCAGACAAGCTCGACTTCAAAAAACTTAAAGAGCTTAAAATATACATGCATTAATTGAGACAACTTGAAACACTAAGAAAAAGGGGCATGTAACACATGAACCAAAAGGCTTAATGAGAAAATTTAAGGAACTAACAACTTGGAGGAAGTTAATGACAGAAAAGGAATGAAAAGGGTAGGTACATTGCTTATGATGAGAGGGGAACCCAAACATGTCAACTTTAAGGGGATTTGTGTCACCATATCGCATGATCCCAAAGAAATAAAACACATATGAAAAGAGCTTACAAAATAGTGTCATGTGTTTGATGGGGCCTAATGGGGTTGAGGCTTAAGTGAATACTTATAAGAATGCAGGGAAAATGGGCTCAAATAGTACCTAGGCAATGAGGTCGATCAAAAAAATGAAACAAGGGCCTTGAGGAGACAAATTAATGGCCTAGGTGATTGAGGCAAGTAGCCAATGAAATATTAGAAATAAATCACAAGGACCTAGCTAGGGTTTAGGGTGTAGGGTTTTTCTCAAGCTCTAATACATTACTTTTTTACATTTTTGGAAGAATGACATCTTGCAACTTTTTTGAGGCTTGTGTAGCCAAAGAGCACAAAAATTTGGAATAGTGCTATCAAAGTGGACCTTACATGATTTATGATTGTAAGAAACATAATTATTTCTAGTTGTCTAGGTTTGATGGAGAGGAGCTATCTATCCTACTTAATGGGATACATCTCAAGCATTGCTAATGAGTTAATAATCTAATTTTTTACATCTTAGGGTAGTTTCTTACAAATTAATAAGTGTTTTTGCACAATAGTATAATTCATATTTCCTCCAAATGTTGGTGCATAAGTAGCTAGGGGTTGTTTTGAGTTGTTTACTTTTTAATACTTTTTTTGTTTACTGTCTAGAGGTGTTAATAGCTCGTTGTCAAGTCTAGGTTTCTATCTATTTAAGACCCTTGAATTTGTACCCAATGGATGACTAAGGATTTTGGTTCTCCATGTTTAGCAGGAAAACATCTCATAGAAGTCGCCAAAGATGTTGAAAATTTGTGCCACCCTTATTTTCCCACTATTGATAACTAATATGAGAGATCTTTGTGGGTATCTGGGTTGGTTAAATTTTTGTATTATGATCTCGCCTTTTTTACTCCTTAATCAAATACCCAAGTTCAAACCCAAAATATTAACTGTGTTGGAAAATTTTGAGATTTCCATCTTGTAAAGAAGCCAAATGGATACCCATATTCCAAAACTTGAAGAAATTATGAACAAATTGACCAAGTTATGCAGTTGTGGGTTTTTCAACTTCATATGGATGTAGCAAATATTCTAAGCTCATTTTGACCCTCATCAAATCCCCACAACCCTCTTTACCTATTTTTCCACAAGGGGCATATGAGTTAGATCTTCCTGTACAATGAGAAAAATCCTAAAAAATGGTTGTATAGATTTGTGAGAATCTCAAGTGCATCGGGTTTTGCGAAAGGTTTCAAGTGAAATAGTTAAGATAAATATTTGATTCAAATGGATTTTCTCACAAAGTGAAATTGTAGATGTACCTTTTCACAAGGCTTAGCTCAATCACAATTTCACAAGGATGGATCACCATTTTTTTCCTACAATGAGAAGAAATGAATAATGGTTAAGTATGGTTTTATGGAAAGAGGGAGGCCATCTTCTTGCATGGTTCAGTTAAGAGTAATTTCAAGTACATATTGGTAGAATTTTCAAGCACAAATGGAATTGTAGAAGTTTTCAAGTGAATCAATTTTTTAAAGGTTCAATTCAAATAGGTTTTTTTTCTGTTTGAACTGGACTAAACCAAAGGGTGTAGATGTAAATGGCTTTCCTGCAAGTGTAGATGACTTGATTTTTTCTACAAGGGAGTGAAATTGGAGGCCAACTTCTCACATATCGATCTCGATGAATTTTCACATTTGGCCTAATCATAAAAATGATTAAGTTTCTTTGTTGGAAGTTGGAGGCTGAATTCCTGCATATATATGAACAATTTTTTTTTGCAAGTTTAGATGATGTTCAATTTTCTGCAATTGTAGGAATTAGGCATCCAAGTAGTTTGTGGGTTTTCCCTTTAAAACCAGACATCACTTAAGTGTAATTGCAGATAGAAGTTTTGCAATGGTATAGATGGAACTTGATTTCCCACAAATTAATGTCAAAATTGAAACTTTAACTAAGTATAGATATGTGGTATGATGGATGCCACCTTCTTGCCTAGAACCACATGAAAAGGTCAAATTTTGTAGGTTAGTTTTGTGGATTTTTCCAAGTGAACTAGTTGAAACCAAAGGTGTAGATACAAATCAAAACCTTGCATGGTAGATGGAGCCCAAATTTTTGCATGGACTTGTTGATGTAAAAATGAATAAATATAGATTTATGGGAAAATGAAGCCCATATTTCCACATGGTCCTAATGAGCACCAAGTCCCACTTGCGAGAGGTTTATAGAAGTTTTCAAGTGAACTAGATCAAAAGGTGTAGATGTCGCCAATTCTCTTGTAGGTAAATGAAGATAGTTTTTACCAAAATTTCCATTGAGGCTCAAATTTCCATAATTATGAGAATCTAAAGGTCATTCAAATTGATGAGTTTTTTGAGAAAATAAGTTTAATTTGTCAAATTCTAAGGAGTCAATGGAGCTTGTTTTCCCACCAATGAGTTTGATGGTGCTTGAATTTTCATAAATCATATAATATCACCTCATTATATTCCATTAAACTCATATCACATGTTTCTAATTCCAAAACTCACCATTAGTGCATTCCAACGATCGCCAACTACCATATTTGATTGGATGAGGCTACAAATTGAATTTCCATGGCTTCCTAGGGAAAATGCAGTGCCTTCAATGTTACCCATGCCCCGTAGATAAAAATCCATGGCCCAATATTCTTTTAGCTTCCTGTAATATGCTATTTTTCATCTCACACATTCATAGGCGCTTATGCAGTGGATTTAACAAGGAATTTCACACTCTTTCAAGGCACTATAAATTCCCAACCATCCCTGCATCTTCAGGAATTTCCATTTATGCTTTGTAGATCCATTTTGACTTGTTAGGTGTCTATTCTAATGGATCCTCTTTGGGTGGTTAGGGTTAGGGGTTTGTAAAAAATTTATGTTATGCTTCAGTATAAAAGGAACTTTTGTATTTTGTAAATGGTTCGTCTTTCCTATTTATTTATTTATTACATTTTTGTAACTATAAACAAGGCTTGAGGCTTCTAATTAATGAAATTAATCTATCATTACCTATATTTCATTCTATTGTGTTGTGCATAATATGTTGCTTTCACATTTGAATATGCTTTTGTTGTTGTTGTATTTTTGTATATTGTGTTGGTATTCATTACAAAGATAATTGTGAATCGATTCCTTTCCTATTAGCTTTTGTCAAACCAAACCTTCATATGAGCTTATAAGAACCAAGTGAAACATAATTCTAGATGCAAGTTTTATTGGCATTTCATTAATCATGTTTTGTAAAAGCAAGAAGAATCACTCAGACTATTTAGTGCATCACTTTTTTTAGTTTTTGATTTAAGTTTTTGATATTTTCTTCCCCTTTTCCTTGAGAAAGTAATAGAATAGATTAGTTTAGTGAGGCATAGAACCAACCCTTTCTAGAGATTCATCATAATCTACAGGCAACTCACACACCTTAGGATGTTTCCATGCTTGTTAACTAGGGAGAGATTTTGAATGTTGCTCTATGTAGGGTGCACTCAACAGTGAAAATAACAATGAACATGATCCTTAGGTATTTACAAATTCTATTTGAGTACTCCATTTTTTACTATGGTAATTCTATGAGGAATCAAAACTCGGTGACTATTCATGAATTTGTTGATTCATAATGAGTAGGAGATATTGATAGTAGGAAACCCACTATTGGATATGTTTTCACTATGTTTTGTGGTGGTATCAGTTGGATGAGTAAGTGGTAGGTTATGGTCATATTTTCCACTATAAAAGTAAAGTATATAGTAGCTACTAATGCTTATAAGGAAGTCATCCAACTTAAGTAATTATCTTTAGATGTGGGGTTGAGTCCTAGAGCTAATATGGTTCTATGTGATAGTTAGAGTGCCATCTATCTAGCAAAGAATTTAAACTTTCATGTAAGGAAAAAGAATATCGATGTCTAGTATTATTTTATTCATTACATGGTAGACACTTTTTAGAATGTTGTAGACGCATTAACAAAGCTAATGAGCACATACAAGTTCAAGTAGTTTTATGAGTCTATGGGCCTCTGGGCCCTTAGCAATTAATTCATACCTCGTTTTCTCTTATAAGAAAAGTGGGAGAATGTTAGAAAATGTGTCTCAATTTTTCTCCTAATGTTGTGTATGTAAAAAATGTAGTTTTTGGACTATGAAACAAAAACTCAATTTCTAAGCTATAGACTTTGTTTTTTGAAAAAATAATTTTTTTGGGCCCTAATGGTTTCCCATATCAAAAGTTATGGTCTTTAGAATTTTTATCTCTTGTATTGGAAATTTTAAAACGTCCACGAGATATAAATGAGCTATAATATGGAGTTACACTTGTTGATCAACTTATCATGTGTGTTACGACACATCATAAGGTATCTTTGAGTGGAGATAATGAAGTGAAAAAATAATGCTTGAGTTGGTGAGTGGTTTATGATGTGCTTATGAAAGGTGGAAGGAATATGCTATTTTTAACTTGTGAACTCATATTGGGATTTGGGTGTTAAATTTTTGACTACATATTTGGATGCCACATTTTAGGTGGTTATAACTCATAGTTTTGTAATTATCATTTGATAGGTTTGTGCACTACTTCTCTTATTTATTAGATTCTTGCTTGATGGAATTATTGTATAATAAGTTTTTAGGTATTATTATGCTTCCAAAATTGCTCTAGATCATTGGTCAAGGTGATACTACTACAAAGGGTTGCCCTGTAACTATACTATAACTATGTTTAAATTTTTAACTATACTATAACTATGTTTAAATTATTGAATACTATATTGAGTTGCTTTGGAGTGTGGAGTTTTTCTCCCAAAATGATTTTCCCCGTATACACCTATATTGTGGCATGATTTTTTTTATGCTTTATATGTGTTTCTCCTCTATATATTTGTAAAGATCTCAAATTTGCACAATACTCTCCTCTAAGATTAGCTTAGGAAGTGTTTCTAAATATATTGCTTCTTTTCACTTAGTAATGGGTAAAAAGTTGATATAGACCTTTATGGTGATCAAAATCTCTTGAAAATAGAATACAATATTGATGGATTAGTGTCGAACATGCTTTATCAACCTTGATGTATAATATGTAAGTGCATTAATGCACATTAGAAGCTACGGTGTCTAGTAAATGATTGAAATGTAAATAAAATCTTGGAAACAAAAAAAACAAGCGATCTAAAGGTTCATTAAACCAATAAAACAAAGAAAATAATTTTGGGTGATGCAAGATCACTCTTACACCTTGGGATGCTCTTGCACCAGGATCTTACCTTTCATGTGGATTTGATTTGTGTTAAGTTGATTTGATATGAAAAAACACAAACTTTTAAAACCTGTTCACCTTAATCTTTAATGTATAATGATGTGGAAGTACAAACAAATACCTTATAGGGGAAATTAATAAATTACAAGGGTCAATTTATCCTTGGTCAACCCCCTTGATGATATAGCTTTATGACCTTGGGTGTATGTTTATAAACAACCTTCTCAAGCATGTAAACATTCTATATGTATATTTTGATGCATTGGATTCATTTTAATGCTCCAAATTGAAATGTCCATAAAAAAAATTCTCCTTTTAGTTTCATATGATTCAATTGAACATTAAATGTCTTTAAATATGAAGACATAATGTGTTGCATAAATTTATACAAATTTGACCCACAATGACTAATAGGAAAAGGTGGGAGGTTGAAATTTTGAATTTGGGGTTAATCTTGATCAACTCAAGATCAATCCCAAGCATTGTTGGATTGACCTATGATAGGGAGGTATGAATCTTGATATCTAGAATAAATGTATGAAAGTATAGGCTAATGATGAGGTGAATAGATAGGGCTAGGATAAGGTCAAATGCATGTAAATTATATAAATGGACATAGGTTGAATGTATGAAAATCTGTATAAATGGAGATGTATGAGGATAAAAAAAATAGAGAGTGAGCCAAACTTAGTACAAGAGTGTGTCACTTATTACTTTGTAACTATATTAAGCCATTCCATTAAATTGGGCCCAAAACTAAATAAGAATTTATGTAAGTATGCAAAATTCACCATTATAATTTCTTAGTCCCTTTAACCATGTATTATTAACTATATTTTTTACCAATGTTGCTATGAAACTATTTAGTTTGTGACACTTAGAGCTATTGGTTTTGCACTCTCTTGTCATAGAGAGTATAGGGTTTTCTAGACACTCTTGCATAATCAAACAAAGGAAGCTCCATCTAGTTAGATAATTATAGTTTTAACCTCCTCGTTTTTTCTATTCTAGCCATTTGACTTTAAATGGATGTGAAATTTTTTAATTATATCCACAAGACTGAATGGTCTATGAGAATACAAATTGCACTTATTATCTTAATTGCTCAAAGATTGTAGGATAGGTGGCATCTTTTAAAAGACTACTCCTCTTCTTGATTTTATTTAGTATCTCTCCCTACCCTTTTAATCTATTTTCTTTAAATAAATATACCATGAAATAAATGTTGAACATAGGTTGTCATTCATGTCAGAAGTTTAGTATGATCAATGTTGGTAATTTTATTGTCAAGATGTAAAATCAAGAAATATGTTTTATTGGTTGCAGAGGAGTGTTTTTATTATTGTTGTCTGTCAACCAGTTGGAGTTCAAGGCATGTGCAGTAATAGCTAGTAGCATGTACAATTCAAATCTTACATGTGGTGTTAAGATAGGGCTTGATTGAGATTCTTGTGGTAGCACATGATATAATATATTTTGGCAGTAAGAAAATTTGAATTCGGACCAAGATGTTACATGTTTCATGTATTTTGAATTTAGGTCCACCTTATGTCATCTTGGTTATTTGCGGATCCTTGGCTGACATAGAAGAGTGTTAATGCAATGTCATGTATATAATTATTTATTGTACATATGTATTATGTATCTATGAGTGTCAAATGTGAATTAGAATTACACCTGTGTGAAGAAGAGTTGGTTGTTGGTGCAAATTGAAGAGAAGGTGGTGAAGATAAAAGGGAGATTTACATTTCAGTGTGTGCACCTGTATCAAATGATCATATTTTGTGAGGAAGAGTGTCTATTGTGACTCTGGTACATGTATGTGTTATATTGAAGATCTGCAAGCTTTATCATTGTAATCTTGTAGGATTGGTGTTCTACTTGTATTATTTTAGTTGGGGATTGGTGTCTCCAGTAGATTGGTGCCTACAAGCACAATAGGGGATTGGTGTCTCTGGTAGATTGGTGCCTACTTCGATGTGTAAAATTAACTTATATTTTTCTGTATGTGAGGTTGGATTTGGATAGTAGATCCAAGAAGTTATTCTCATCGTGGTTTTTCCCATCTTGGGTTTCCACATATATCTTTTTTTCACTTTTGTGCTTTATGCTTTTATGTTTTATTTATTTAAGTGGACTTTTTTTTGTGAAGAATCGTATACTTTGATAATCATAGCAAAAGTTAAGAATTTTGAATTGATTAGATCTAATAATTCACACCCCCTCTTAGTAGATTATGTGCCCTTCACTTGGTATCAAAGCCAATTTCCTTTGAAAAAGCTTAAAATTTTAAGGTAGTTCGGGGATGGCACACTCAGTTAGTCAGGAAGGATTCTTTGGAAATAAAGCACTAATCTTTGATGGATCCAATTATGTATTTTGGAAAGTTAGAATGGAGTCATATTTAATGGCTTTAGAGATGGACATCTAGATGTCAGTAGTAGAGGGATATGAGATTCCTGAAAACCCTCCTAGGGATCAAGTTAGAAAGAGGGCTTGTGAACTCAATGCTAAGGCAATGAATGCTATTTTGTGTGGGTTGACTAATTTTGAATTTGTGAAAGTGATGCAGTGCAAAACAATAGAGTACATATGGGATAAATTGCAGACCATCTATGAAGGTGATGAAAAATTTAAGGAGGCAAAGTTGAAAACTCATAGAGCTCAGTTTGAACGTCTAAAGATGAGAGAAGATGAGAATATTGCTACATTCCTTCTCTGGGTTGATGAAATTTTCAACTCTATCCAAGGTATTGGGGAATATTTGAAGGAAAATAATGTTGTGAAAAAGGTGCTCATATCTCTCCCTAGAAGGTTTGAGTCTAAAGTCTCTACTATTGAAGAAGCTAAGGATCTTAATGCTTTGAAGTTGATTGAACTACATGGAATTCTAACCGCTTTTGAGATGAGATTTGAAAGTGAAGATTCTATAAGGAAAGAGGTTTCCTTTAGAGTATCCAAGAAATAGGTTGATCAAGATTATGATTTTGGATTAGATTTAAAAGAAGCAAATTTTGTCAGGAAGCTATAAAGAGGTTTTGGTGAGTAGAAAGGTAAGTTACCTTTTAATTTTTTTAACTATGGTGAAGTAGGATATTTTATGGCTAAGTGTCCCCACAAGAATTCTAACAATACCAACCAAAAGAATGGAAATAAATCATTTCAAAGAAGGTATAAAGGTTAGAGGAAGCATAAGAGTTTCTACACTAATGAGGAAGAAGATTACTCTACTAAAGAAGAAGATGAATACATCTAAAAAGATGAAAAAGAAAAATTTATGTTCGTGGATTTTGAGACTACTGAAGGAGGTGCAAAAATAGATTTTGGAAACAATGAAGATGAAGTAGATCTTGTGGGAGAATTACTATGTACTAGAAAAGAAATCAAAAGGCTGAAGAATATAATTGTAGAAGAAGTAAGGGCTAAAGAAAAAATATCTCATGATTTGAATATGAAGACTCAGAAAGAAGAAGCAAAAATTATTGAAGAAGTTCTAACAGAAAAGTTTCTATCAAGAGATAATGACTATGAGAAGCTAGAAGTAGAGATTATGACAATAAGAAAAGAGCTTGAGAAAGTGAATCAACAATTGTAGATGAAGTTTGGTAAGAGCACCAAAACTCTAGATCAAATATTGGGAAGTCAAAGAGCTCCACATGTCAAAGTTCGAATTGGTTTTGATGATAAGAGGAACAAGGTGACAAAATAGTTTGTGAAGACTGCTAAGGCAAGTCTAGATGTGACTGGCTCTAAAAGTTTAAAGTATGAAAGCATCATGGAAAGTGATAAAATCATGACATAAAATGATGGCTTTATTCAAGTGCAGAACAAGAGAAGAAGATCTAGAAGACAAGGATACAACACCAAGTTTAATTATCATTTCTCTAGTTATTGGTTTAATTGCAATAATTTTGGTCATAAGGTTGTGGATTGCAGAAAAGCTCTGGTAAGAAGAAATAACTTTGTTAGCAACAATACATATGCACCTCTGTACAACTTTAATATCATTTGCTACAAATGCAACAATTTTGGACACACTGCAATAAATTTTTGAAGCAATATTGTGAGTCCTCCTCTACCGAAAAGTGGAAGAAAAGGATCAAAAAGCGAGAATCATGAATAAGATAATTTTTGGAAGAAGGTTCCAGAAGAAAGGAAGTTAGAAAAATTGATGATTGCTCAAATTTCTCTACATGCTCAAAAGGAGAAGAACTTGTGGATCATAGACAACGATCGCTCAAGCCATGTGATTGGAGATAAAATTAAGTTCATGAATTTTAATAAATTTGAAGGAGATTCTATGACCCTTGGGAATAATTCAATTTCCAATATCTCTAGTAAATGTACTTTAAGTCTTGATTGTGGTAGGACAAAGACACATGATGTTTTTGTTGAAAGAACACCAATACACTGAGAGGGGGGGTGAATCAGTGCATGCAAATTTTTACCAAATTAAAATAGTAGACAAGATTTAAGATTCCACAAAAACATCACACACAAAGAAGACACCAGGTATACGTGGGAAAACCTAAAAGGGAAAAGCCACAGTGAGAAAAGTTGCTTGAGTCTACTACTCAAATCCAACTTCACAATAAAAGATATGACATGTTTTATAAGCACCAACTTACAGGTACATTGACATGCAAGACAATGTTTTGAGGCATGAACCTTCAGGTACACTGCACACCTAATTGAGCACCAATTCAAATTTTGAGTCACCAACCTCTGCAACATTACAAGTTCATATATACTGAAACTAGTTCTTCGTCAACCTGAGAATGCACCTTTTTAATTCATAACTTGGACTCTCTTCCTTTTCTTTTTACTTATCTCAATTCACCATTCAAAATACTACAAAAATCATCTCATTGATAGCTTTTTGTCTATCTCAATATTATTTGTCTCCAACCTAAAAATACATTCAATTCAGTAACCTCTATGTATTCAAATAATCTACATTAATATATCTACTATACACATGAAATATCATATTTTTATATTCAAACCACTCACACCGCCATTCTGACCATGACAGTTTCTATTTCCATAGTTACACAAAAACCCTAACTAAATCACAGTCCCTTGAAATAGTTGCTTTAATGATTTTCCAAAAATACATTCAAATTGACTTTATCTCTATAACCGCCTATCAAATTTTGTCTTCTACAAATATTTGTTTGCTCAATTTGAATATTGACCATCGATCTTTCCTTTACCGCCAACCATGAACACATGTCAACATCATGCATATTCACATTTTATGGATAAAGGAATATGAATATGTATGTGGTGCAATAGTAACCATCTGATATCCTTATTTAATGTGCACCGTTGATCTTAACTCACATTGTCTAGCCTTTTCTGTGTAGACATCATCAAGGACATGTGTTGCTATATCGCAACACCAAAGCTTAGTGCATTCTTTCCTTTGCACTCTAGAATGAAATTACACTCTAAAGAGATCATGCATTGCAATTGTAAGCTAACATGAATAGGCATTCCTCGTTCCCACATAGCTAACATAAGGACCCACCATTCTTTCCACAAAGTAGCAAAAATACACCATTTGTCTTACATACGTCATGTTAGACATGTGGTGACATTTCACACTATTGCACATGCAACTAAGTCTGAGCATACTAGAAATACACTATAGGGAGAATATTTGATCTCATTTATACCCTTTGCACCAATTGTTGATCTTCAAAATCATGTGTATCACACAACACAAATTACCTGAAGCTAAGTAATTTCAAAAAAGTGTTGCAAAGAGACTTAGTTTTGAAATGAATGAATGCCACATGTCTCCATTCTACCCATAGATGCCTTAACACAATCTTGATTTATGCTCGAAGATGGAAACTGTGATGTGAAGAGATATTGCGCTACAATGAGAAAATTCCACGCATCCATCGCTCATCCCTAAATTATATTAGCGCATTTCACTTTGCACTTAGTGAAGAAGAATATGATATGAAGGAACATTGTGTTGCAATGACAATATGACACATGTCCATCTCTTATTCACCTTAGCCCGATGCATATCCTCTATGCACTAGCATTATGAAAATATTCTCTAAAGAGGAAATACAATGCAATATAATGATGATACTTGTCATCACATCACATCAATGCAAACATATTTTTGTCAAAAGTAAACCAAAATGCACTAGTAAAGAAAAATGTGTTGTAATAACATTTGAAGTATGACCTAAGCCTGTAACCACTAGAGAACGAGGCTGGTAAACTGATGATGACAATGGCTTAAGTTATTATTTAAGTGACTTCACGCTACCGATAGCCGATCAATGTAAGGAAAGCTAAGGTGCAGAAACAACTCTCCTAATGTCAAAACCTCAAGGAAGAATGTAGAGGTGCTTCTAAATTTTCAATTACAGTCCAATTAAGATACACTTCTAAGAAATAACAAAAATAGAGAATATAACATACACACATGAACACTAGATTTACGTGGAAAAACCCTTATGGGAGAAAAACCCACCACACCAACAGAAGTCACTTTGTATTACAGTAATGGAGATTACATATAGAGATCAGAATTATCTTTCTGATGTCAAATTACAGCAACAGATTCAATGGTCAACCTTGTACAGAACATTCAAGTTACAATCTTTCATAATTGAATTCACACTGATCATACACTGAACTGTTCATCCAACTTTGCATCGAACATTGATCAAACATCCATCGAACCGAACATCATCTGCAATTACAGAATATATCCATGTTGTCCCTATCTATTGAACTTCCTCATAGAACAGCCACAACAGACTAACTTCCAACGGTTCCCATTCAGCTTCTTTGATTGGTCGTAGACTCACCACGTAGGATAGTCATCACTCGGTCAAAGGCGTTCAAACCTTATTTGCATGTCGGTGAGACACTAACCGTGTCTCCCCAATGCCACAAGATATGACTGTAGATATCATCCAGACTCATCACTATCGGCAAGAGGTTACACCGAGTTCACAAGCTATTGCTTAGACTTCCCCTTGTCGCTAAGACATCGTACTGATATCCATCACATGTATCGCTATTCGGCAGGACCATCGTTATTCGATGAGACATCATACCGATGTTCAAAGGTCACATAGATATCAACTTTCCCTTCAGTGAGACATCATACCAAAGTTCCCAAGTCATTTTGAAATGTCCAATAGTTGGCAAGACTTACTGCTATCGCTGAGAGTTCTTACCGAAGTCTTCAAGTCACCCCGAGATCAAACAATTGCCAGGAGACATACCGACAGTAGACTACCCCACAGCATCGGTGAGACCAACACCCGTTGCAAAGAGTTCACATCGAAGCCTTTGTGTTACCGCGAAGACTCCAAGTGTAAAACTATCGGTGAGACTTTCCATATCAACAAGACTTCATACCGAAGCATATGAGTTACTCCGATGACCACAAGTGTAACACCCTGTCGGCGAGACATACCATCTCGATAAGACTTCATACCGAGCATTCAAATATCTCCCTGAAGACTTATGTCGCCATAAGTCTCCCCGACTATCACAAGGAACTAAACTGTTGGCCAGAAATCTCCCCAAGCGGAGTGAGATAGAAATTGTCACAGCGATCATCATGTCACAATGATAGGCTCCATTCGGAAAGACATTAACAAGGTCTCAGCGACCTGAACATTTCATAAGGTTTCACAACTACTAGTTGGCCAGATAAGATGAATGTCATACCGACTTTGCTCTTCCAGAGGTTTCAGCCTGTGAGATTGAGGCACAATATTTCCAACAATCTCCCACTTGACGAAGATCACACAGGCACCTCTAGAGCACAACAAAACTACTAAAATTCATGGGCACTGAGGCCCATCGAACTGGCACACCACCTGAACTTGTTTGTGCTCACTGGCTTCATCAATGCATCTGCAAAATTCTCTAGAGTATCCACTTTTTCTAACGAGACCTTTCCATCCTCCACCATATCTCGTACAAAATGATATTGTACATCTATATGTTTTGTCCTGGCATGGAAAGTAGGATTCTTTGCCAAACAGATAGCACTCTGACTGTCACAATAAATTGTTATTTGCCCTGCATCAAAACCAATGTTATAACACAAACGTTTTAACTAGATTGCTTCTTTACAAGCGTGTGTAGCTGCCATGTATGATAGGGAGGTTGGATGAATCAATCACTGATTCATGCTCTGGGTCTTGCTTGAAAGATCTCCAGGGTGTCTCACTCCACCATTTGAAACCTATAGTACCTCTTCCTTCTTAGGGTCCCCTGATTTCTCCTTGCCAACCTAGCTATCAACTTAGATCCTCCTACCAAGTCAAGACTTGGTGCAATCTTGAAACACTTGCCCTAGCCCTTAATCCACCCTAAAGGCTACAAATCCTCCAAATTCTTGATTTAGTTTTACAGGGGTGTGGAGGTGCTTCTAAAATCATCAATCCATCCTATTAAGTGTATTAGGGGTCCACCTAGCTCCATCTGCAGGTCGCTTTCACCAAACCCTCTTTTAGGCCTAAAAGGCTACTAGCCCTAGGAGCCCCAATTAGGCCTCCTCTGAGAAATCAGGGTTTTTCCCAAATATTTCCAAAGAACACCCCAAAATTTTCTTGGGGTTTGTGGTACATATGCCCACCTCTCAAGGATTTTTGGGGTCTTGGGTCACAACTAGTCGTACAATGCCCTAACCTAAAAATGAGCAAAACTAGGCCTTTTAAGCCCTTTCCCGGCTTCTCTATAAACTGTTAAGTCTTTCCCTCACCAGATGGATTGTTGGAGTTTCTTGCTCCTTACCATGTCTTGGCAAGACTCATGTCTACCTTCTCCAAAAGGTAATTTTTCAGGAAATTGACACCCCTGCAAATCAAGTGCTCTGTACTAAGGTCTTCCCTAGCTGGACACCTCCCTGGCTCGCCTAGGGCAAGACTTCCACAGTAGCTCTTGTACTTTAAAAGGCCATAAACCCTACCATATATACATCCATGGAGTCTAGTCACTATTCCCAAAGTGACCATACAATTTGTACAGTGGGAAAGTAGACTAACACTCCATTCTCACAAACTGCCTGGTTCAAACCAGCAATAGTATGAAAACTCAAACTAATTACAAACAATGCTTGAAATTGAATAAGGAAACTAACTAATGCCACACAATGCTTGAAGAAAAACTACACTACATCCTACATAAATTACAGTGCCATGATCAATCCATTAAAACAACACTTCAATGCAAAAATCAGAAAATTCACACACAATCACAATTGCTTCCTTGAATTCAAACAAAAACCTCAAAAAATATCAAATGTTTTTGCTTCCAACCTCACTCCAATGCCGAGGCATCCCATAAATGGGTCACCAAATTAGTTATCCTCTTCTTGGCCGCTTGTAGCTCCAATTGAGCAACATTTTCAAACATTTTGCAAGAATCCTAAAATCCAAAACCTCACTTTAGCTAGAACCTTACGTCACCTATTATATGGTCAGCATGACCTTCATCTGATCAAAATCCAACAAAAATTCCACTAAGGCTCATATACAAATGAACTAAATTAGATTGCTTAATTGTCCTAAACAAAGTTGTCCTAGACAGACCTTCTAAACAACCTATGGTAAACTATGGGTGCTCCTGCACCATTCTCCCCCTCTGCCCAAACACTAAGGAATGTGGGGAGAGATCAGAGACAGATCAATGCCACTCTTCTTGAAATGAGCTTCTTCCACCCATGTAGCCTCAGATTCTGGTTTGTCCTTCCATTTGATGAGATGTTCCATGTATTCCTTATGCCGGGTAGACTTCTTCACCCTTGATTCCAAGATCCTCTCTGCTTGTAGCTTTTCTTTAGGAGGTAAGGCTATGTTACTCACATCCTTCAAGACATCCACATTTTTCTGATCCAAGTTAGTGACTGGTCCTTTATACCTAATCAAATCAGCCACATTAAACACTAGTGAAATGCCTAAGTTTGCAGGTAGCTCCACCTTATAGGCATTCTTTCCATATTTTGCTAACACTTGACATGGTCCCACTCTCTTCATCTGCAACTTGGTTGATGTTCCTTTTTGAAACCTAGATCTGTTGAGATGGACCGTGACATAGTCCCCTAATGCAAATTGTAGATCTTTCCTAGACATATCCACCTTAGCTTTCAGCTTGTGAGTAGCCTCTGTAATTGTCTTCTTCACTTGCTCCTGAATCTCCTTCATGGCCTAAGAGAAATCCTCAGCATGGCCACTCCTATGTTCCATAGCTCCTAAATCTCTAAGTTCACACACACCTCTTGGGTGCATTCCATACACTATTTCAAAAGGACTTATGCCTGTGGTCTGATTCACACTGTCATTGTAGGCATATTCAACTTGTGATATGACCAAGTCCCATGTCTGTCCATACTCCTTGGTTAGGCATCTTAGAAGGTTACCTAACACTCTATTAACCACCTCAATTTTCCCATTGGTCTGAGGATAGTGGGCTGATCCAAAAGACAAGTTAGTACCTAATCTGCTCCATAGAGTCTTCCAAAAATGACTCATGAACTTCACATCCCTGTCTAAGACAATGCTCAATGGCAATCCATGGGTCCTCAAAATCTCTTTGAAGAAAAGATGAGCAATATAGCTAACATCATGGGTGGTCTTGCAAGGAACAAAGTGACTCATCTTACTGAACCTATCTACCAACACATAGACACTATCAAACCCTGTCTTAGTTTTAACCACAAAGTCCATGCTAATGCATTCCCATGGTCTATTGGGAATAGGTAGGGGTTGATACAAACCTACATTACTAGCTCCCCCCTTGGCTTTCATACAAACTACACACTGCTCCACATACCTTCTGACATCCCTTGGCAACTTGGGCCAATAATAGAATCTCTGCACTAATTCTAGTGTCTTATTGATACCAAAATGACCACTAAGACTACCATTGTGCTTCTCCTGGATAAGATTCTCTCTTATTGAACCTTTTGGAACACATAACCGATTCCCCTTGAACAAAAGTCCACTTTGCAATGTATACTCTGAGAATTGACTGTGAAAGTGATTCTCAAAATCAGAACATACCTTATATGCTTTAGAGAAGTCTTCATCTTCTCCATAGAGATCCTTGAAACTTTCTATCCCAATGCTCTTTATTTGTATCTCTTGCACTGCCAACAACCTCCTACTTAATGCATCTTCCACCTTGTTCAACTGTCCCTTCTTGTGCTTGATAGTAAAAGTGAAGGCTTGGAGGTACTCCATCCATTTCAAGTGTTTATTACTCAACTTTTCTTGTGTGTTGATGTAGTTAAGTTCCTGGTTATTAGTAAATACTACAAACTCCTTAGGTAGGAGATAATGCCTCTACTTTCTAAGTGACTGTACTAGAGCATATAGTTCTAGCTAATAGGTAGAATACTTTTTCTTAGCTTCATTGAGCTTTTCACTAAAGAAAGCTATAGTCCTGCCTTCTTGGCTTAGCACTCCTCCTACTGTAATTCCACTGGCATCACATTCCACAGTGAATAACTTATCAAAACTAGGTAACAAAAGGATGGGTTGAGTTTCCACTTCTTGTTTTAGTTTCTCAAAACCCTTCTCAGCTTCAAGAGTCCATTTGAACTTAGTTTTTAGGCCACCTTTGATTGTATCAAGTATTGGTGCACATATGCCACTAAAGTTCCTTATAAACTTCCTATAAAACTGAGCTAACCCATGAAAACTCCTTACCTTTGTCCCAGTGGTTGGTGTAGGCCAATTTAGGATAGCTTCCACCTTGCTTGGGTCCATCTTCAATGATCCTTAGGATACTACAAACCCCAAATACACAAGCTCTTGTTTGAAGAACTCACACTTTTCTAGGTTGATGGCTAACCTCTCCTCCTACAATCTTTTAAGAACCAACTCCACATGCTTTAGATGTTCTTCTGCTATCTTTCTAAAGATGAGTATATCATCTAGATATACCACCACAAATAACCTTGTGAAGTCCTTAAGCACTTCATTCATGAGCCTCATGAATGTGCTAGGGGCATTTGAGAGGCCAAATGGCATAACTCTCCACTCATATAACCCATCAGTTCTCTTAAAGGTTGTCTTCCACTCATCCCCATCTTTAATTCTAATCTAATGGTATCCACTCTTGAGATCTAACTTGGTGAAATACTGAGCTCCTCCCAGAAAATCCATCAAATCCTCAATCCTAGGAATAGGGAGCCTATATCTGATTGTAATTCTATTTATAGCCCTAGAATCAGTGCATAGCCTCCACTTACCACCTTTCTTGGTTGCTAAGACCACTGGTACTGCACATGGACTGATGCTCTTCCTAATTAATCCTTGGTCTAACAACTCCTGCACTTGTCTAGCTACTTCTAGGTTCTGATCTGGTGTAAGCTTGTAAGCTGCTTTGTTTGGCAGTGAAGCCCCTGGTATGAAGTCAATCTGATGACTGATAGCTCTCTTTGGAGGTAATGTTGCTGGTGTTCCATCACTAACTATATCCTTGAACTGTTCAAGCAACTTCTGGACTGCTCCTGGTATGACTGTTTTCTTAGTCTTATCTTCCTCCTTGGGTTGCACCATGACCGCATATCCTTCCCCTCCTTGTTGTAGAGTGTTGATAAACTCCTTGCCACTACTTAACAAGACACTAGGGGTCTTTGACTATCCTTCCTCATCTGACAATGACTGCAGTTTGAATGTCTTTCCATCCTTATTGAATGAGATAGTGTTCTCCTTTCCATCATAGATGGCTCCTCTGTCATACTGCCATGGTCTACCCAATAGAAGATGGCATGCATCCATGGGAAACACATCACAAATCAGTTTGTCTTTGTATCCTCCAATGGAGAATTCCACTGTTGTCTGATCATTCACAAGAACACTCTGCCCTTTATTCAGCCATGTCACCTTGTAAGGATTAGTGTGGGGTACCTTCTCCAACTTTAACTTCCTCACTGCCTCCTCAGAGATAATGTTATCAGTAGACCCTGCATCCACTATAACCTTGCACACCTTTCCAAGTATTTTTCATCTTCCCTGAATAAGGCTCTCCTTTACTTTGGCTCTTCTTTGGCTGGTTGTCTGATTAGAACCCTGCTAAACATCAAGTTCTCCCCCATTTCTGACTCAATGTGACTAACCTCTGGTGACTTGACACTCACAATGTCTTCTTGAGCATATGCTACTCTCTTTTTTGTATTTGAAGAAGATGCTTTCTCTGGACACCTATAAGCTAGATGTCCTACTTGACCATAGTTATAACACTTCATAGTAGCAAAGTATGAGTTACTTATGCCTGCTCCTCTTCCTTTATTTGAACCTCCTTGAGGTCCTCTACCTCTTCCATAGCCTCCTCTAGAAGTTGTTTCACTTCCATGCTCTATGATTTTAGACTCTCCCTGACTTCTTTGTTCAGTCCCTCTACCTTGGCATCCACCTCTATGTCCTCTTTGATCTCTGCCTTTACCTCTGCTCTTAGAAGCCTGGTCTTGTTTTCTCTTACTCCTCTCTTCAATCTTTATAGCCAATTGATAGCATTGGTGCACTGTTTTCGGACTTAGAAGAGTCATCTCCTCTTGAATGTTCCACTTCAAGCCATTAAGATACCTAGCCACCTTAAGACTTTCATCCTATGAAACATTAGACCTCATACAAAGTTTTTGAAACTCCTCAGTATAAGAATTCACATCTTGGTCTCTTTGTCTCAAGCTCTGTCTTTTCCTATGCAACTGAATCTCATAATCATCTGGCATGTATGCTTCTCTCACTTTGGTAACCATTCCCTTCCAAATAGAAATAGGCTTCTTGCCTTCCTTTTCCCTCTCTGTTTGAATGAACTTCCACCATGTCAAGGCAGAACCTCTCAATCTTGATTTGGCCACCTTCACCTTTTGTGCCTTAGTGACTCCATCACATTCAAAATTGTTTTCCATTCCCTCTATCCAATCCATGACTAGATCAGCTTCCATTTTCCCACTAAACAGTGGTATGCCTTCAAGTGCTTTTCCACTCAAAGCCTTCAATGCCTTCAAGAAAGGCTCTTCTTTCAAAACAGGGTCAGGTTCAGGAATCTTGTCTTCCTCTGCAGTCTCTTCACTCTTGGGTACCCTTCCTTCCAACTTATCACTAACCTCATTGGTCTTAGTCTGCACATTACTCATTGCTTGCTCAAGTTGGGCTATTCTTTCCCTCAATAGCCTATTGTCTTCCTCCTGTTCTTCAACCTTCTTGGCCAATTCTGCATTTGTCACCATGTCTATAGAACCACTAGACTCAATCTTCAACATATAATATTCTATCCCAAATCTTTTGTTGCTCTAATACCAATCTGATAGGGAGGTTGGATGAATCAATCACTAATTCATGCTCCGGGTCTTGGTTGAAAGACCTCCAAGGTGTCTCACTCCACCATTTGAAACCTATAGGACCTCTTCCTTCTTAGGGTCCCCTGATTTCTCCTTGCCAACCCAACTATCAACTTAGATCCTCCTACCAAGTCAAGACTTGGTGCAATCTTGAAACACTTGCCCTAGCCCTTAATCCACCCTAAAGGCTACAAATCCTCCAAATTCTTGATTTAGTTTTACAGGGGTGTGGAGGTGCTTCTAAAATCATCAATCCATCCTATTAAGTGTATTAGGGGTCCACCTAGCTCCATTTGCAGGTCGCTTTCACCAAACCCTCTTTTAGGCCTAAAAGGCTACTAGCCCTAGGAGCCCCAATTAGGCCTCCTCCGAGAAATTGGGGTTTTTCCCAAATATTTCTAAAGAACACCCCAAACTTTTTCTAGGGTTCCTGGTACATATGCCCACCTCTCAAGGATTTTTGGGGTCTTGGGTTACAACTGGCCGTACAACGCCCTAACCTGAAAATGAGCAAAACTAGGCCTTTTAAGCCCTTTCCTGGCTTCTCTGTAAACTATTAAGTCTTTCCCTCACCAGCTGGATTGCTGGAGTTTCTTGCTCCTTACCATGTCTTGGCAAGACTCATGTCTACCTTCTCCAAAAGGTAATTTGTCAGGAAATTGACACCCCTACAAATCAAGTGCTCTGCACTAAGGTCTTCGCTAGCCGGACACCTCCCTGGCTCGCCTAGGGAAAGACTTCCACAGTAGCTCCTATACTTTAAAAGGCCCTAAACCCTACCATATGTACATCCATGGAGTCTAGTCACTGTTCCCAAAGTGACCGTACAATTTGTACGATGGGAAAGTAGACTAACACTCCATTCTCACAAACTGCCTAGTTCAGACCAGCAACAGTATGAAAAGTCAAACTAATTACAAACAATGCTTGAAATTGAATAAGGAAACTAACTAATGCCACACAATGCTTGAAGAACAACTACACTACATCCTACACAAATTATAGTGCCATGATCAATCCATTAAAACAACACTTCAATGCAAAAATCATAAAATTCACACATACAATTGCTTCCTTGAATTCAAACAAAAACCTCAAACAATATCAAATGTTTTTGCTTCCAACCTCACTCCAATGCTGAGGCATCCCATAAATAGGTCACCAAATCAATTATCCTCTTCTTGGCCGCTTGTAGCTCCAATTGAGCAACATTTTCAAACATTTTGCAAGAATCCTAAAATCTAAAACCTCACTTTAGCTATAACCTTATGTCACCTATTCTATGGTCAACATGACCTTCATCTGATCAAAATCCAACAAAAATTCCACTAAGGCTCATATACAAATGAACTAAATTAGATTGCTTAATTTTCCTAAACAAAGTTGTCCTAGACAAACCTTCTAAACAACCTATGGTAAACTATGGGTGCTCTTGCACCAATGTATTCTGCCTCTGTAGTGGACAAAGCGACTATAGCCTACCCCTTACTCATCCAACTCACTGCACCACCATTCATCATGAAAATATATCCACTGGTGGATCTTCTACTGTCAATGTCCCCTGCCCAATCAAAATCCACATAGCCTCGAATGTTGAGAGTCCTATGTGATTCAACCATGGTAACACAAAGCATATTCTGAAGTGCCCTTCAAATATTTGAATACTCTTTTTACAGCATCCCAATGTGTCCTTCCAGGATTAGCCATAAACCGACTAAGTACTCCCACCGCTTGGGCAATGTCTGGCCTTGTACAGACCATTGCATACATAAGACTTCCAACCGCACTAGCATAAGGTACATTGGTCATGTCCTCCATCTCAGTAGGAGATTTTGGACATTCTTCAACAGATAGCTTTATTCCCTGCAAAACTGGAACAACTAGCTACTTGCAATTAGTCATGCAAAATCTCTCTAGAACAGTCTTGATATACTTACTCTGACTGAGCCAAAGTTTTCTATTCTTCTTGTCCTTGGTTATTTCCATTCCCAGAATATACCTTGCTGCACCAAGATCTTTCATTTTGAACTTTGCAGACAACTAAGACTTAAGATCATAAATCATTAACTTACTATTGCCTATGAACAACATATCATCAACATAGAGAGCAATAATAAGGACTCGATCACTTTCAACTTTGTAATACACAAAATGATCAGATTTTGATCTTACAAATCCCAATGACAAAACAAACATGTCAAACTTTTAGTACCACATTACAGGAGACTCCTTTAAACCATACAGAGACTTTTTCAACTTGCAAACCAATTTCTCTTTACCTTTCTCCACAAAGTGCTTAGGCTAGGACATATAAATCTCTTCTTCAAGATCACCATGAAGAAATGTTGTCTTCACATCCATCTGTTCAACCTCTAAGTCTTACGCTTCTACAAGTGATAAAAGAAATATGATAGATGTCAGCTTAGCTACAGGAGAAAAAATTTCTCCATAATCAATTCCCTCTACTTGGGAATAACCCTTCACAACCAACCTCACCTTGTATTTTTCCACACTGCCATCCAGACCTATTTTCTTTTTAAATACCCATTTATAGTCAACAGCTTTTCTGCCTTTAGGCAAGGGCACCAAACTCCAAGTATCATTATTTTCTAATGATGTCATTTCTTCATTCATGGCTTCCAACCAAGAGTCTGAATCAGACATTCTAAATGCCTCTTTCACAGTCCTAGGCTCATCAGTGTTAGAAATGAAAGCATAGGCACAAGTAGAATCTATCAAAGAAAACCCATACCTATCAGGTTGCTTTCTTTCACGAGTTGACCTCCTCACTTGCTGAGGCTGAGGTTGTTCTTCTTCTTCAGAACTTTCAGAACTACTTGAGCTGTCCTCAGTTTCAGGTTCATTTTGAATTTTCAATTCCTCTTTATCTGGTGTAGGAGGAATTTCAACTACATCCTTTTTGTTTTCTGATTTTGTCTCTAACTGCATATCCAAAGTAGAAGGCTTCAGCTCACGAAAGATAACACTTTTGCTGCATAGAACCTTCTTCGTATCAGGATTCCAAAGCTTGTATCCTTTTATGCCAGCACTATAGCCAATAAAAATACATTTGACAGCCTTGTTCTCCAAATTAGATCTTTTCTCATTTGGCACATATGCATATGCTCATAGCTAAAAACACGAATATGTCTCAGAGAGGGCTTCTTACCAAACAATGCTTCCAAAGGTGTTTTCTCAACAAGAGAGGAATTCGGAGAACGGTTTATCATGTAACATGTTGTAGCAACTGCCTCAGCCCATAACTTTTCCTCCAAGCCAACACTACTCAACATACTTCATGCTCTCTCCATCACTCTCCTGTTGAACCTTTCTGCAACTCCATTTTGCTGCGAAGTATAAGGTGTAGTTTTATGTCTTTTAATTCCATGATCTTTACAGTACCTCTTGAAATCATCAGAACAAAATTCACCACCATTATCTATCCTTAAACATTTTATTTTTCTTCCAGTCTAATTTTCTACAAGGTTTTTAAATTCCTTAAACCGACTGAACACTTATGATTTACTTTTCAAAAAAGAGACAAATGCTCTTCTTGAATAATCATCAATAAATGATACATAGTACCTTGACTTAGACAAAGAAGGAATATTCACTAGACCAAAAACATCAAAATGAATATAATCAAGCAAACCAGAAGATTTGTGAGGACTGGAATAAAAAGAAACACGATGTTGTTTTTCATATATACAATGTTCACAAAACTCGAATTCGAGGTTACAATCATCAAGCCACTCAACCAGGTTTTTATTCTTCAAGGTTTTTAAACCTTTCTCACCAATGTGGCCTAGCCTATGATGCTAGAGCATAGTATTTTTTGTTGGAAGTTTAACTTCCATAGAGTTTACACCATCAGGAACTTTTCCCTCTTTTCCTCCATGAGTAGCTTTATGTGACTTTACAGAGACACTATTACATTGAACAACATGTGCATCCAACTTATACAAGGTACCAATTCGAGCACCCCTTGCTAGCACCATAGAGCCTCTAGTCATCTTGCAGCCATTTCTAGAGAATGTGACTTGCACTCCAATATCATTCAGCTTACTAAAAAAGTAGATTTCGAGCCAGACCTGGTATATGCATTACATCATTGATTCCCTTCACTCTTCCATCAGGGAATTGAATTCTGACTCTTCCACGGCCAACAATTTCCAAATATGAATCACTTGCCAAATACACCTTCCCACCATCATATTCTTCATACTTCGTGAACCATTCTCTATGAGATGTCATGTGGAAAGATGCTCCATAATCAATTAGCCAGACATCATCTGATGTCTGCATAGCCAAGGCTGCAATGAAGGCGCCTGCATCACTCTAAGAAGAATCATAGTCGGAAGAATTCTTCTTCTTCTTTTTCTCCTCTTTGCAATCCTTTCGGACATGACCAGGTTGCCCACAATTCCAGCACTTCACCTTGGACTTCTTACCAGGAGACTTTGATCTCCCCTCTGATTTGGATTTGGACTTCTTGTCCTTCTTCTTTGCCTTTCTCTTTCGACCTTCCTCTAACAGCAAGGGCCTCCTTCGCCATCTCAGAAGATTTCCTTCTCATCTCTTCTAAAATAAGCAACAACATCTTCCATCTTGAAACTAGATGTTGTACTCCCAATAGCCATCACCAGGTGAAACCCAAGAATCTGGCAAAGAACACAATAACAGCATACATCGATCCTCTTCATCAATCTTCACACCCACAAATGTTAACTGTGCAATCAGCATGTTGAAAGCGTTCAAATGATCAGCAATAGATCCTCCCTCCTACATTCTCAAAGAATACAACTTCTTCCTCAAGAACAATTTATTCACCAAGGACTTGCCCTGATAAATAGATGCCAGTCTTTTCCACAAGGAAGATGCAGTCTTTTCTTCATGAAAATTCAGAAGAATAGAGTCTGCTAAACAGAGCCTTATCAGCCCCTTTGATTTTCTATCTGCAAGGTCCCAATCCTCTTGCTTCATTCCTGTAGGTTTCATTCCAGACACAGCAAGCCACAGATCACAGTCAACCAACAGATCTTCCATTTTAAGTTTCCACAACTCAAAATTGCTGCCATTGAATTTCTCAATTTCAATCTTTCCTGACGTGCTTGCCATCTTAATCTGTAACTCAAATTACCAAACTTCTACAAGACTCCCACTGAACAGAAATTGACTTAAAAAACCCAACGTACCCACAAGGATAACACAACTAGCCAGGCTCTGATACCACTTGTAAGGAAAGCTAAGGTGCGGAAATAACTCTCCTAACGTCAAAACTCAGGGAAGAATGTAGAGGTGCTTTTAAATTTTCAATTACAGTCCAATTAAGATACACTTCTAAGAAATAACAAAAACAAAGAATATAACATACACACATGAACACTAGATTTACATGGGAAAACCCTTACAGGAGAAAAAACCACCACACCAAGAGAAGTCACTTTGTATTATAGTAATGGAGATTACATACAGAGATCAGACTTATCTTTCTAATGTCAAATTATAGCAACAGATTCAATGATCAACCTTGTACAGAACATTTAATTTACAATCTTTTAGAATTGAATTCACACTGATCATACATCAAACTATTCATCCAACTGTGCATCGAACATCCATTGAACTGAACATCATCTACAATTTTAAAATATATCCATGTCATCCCTGTCTGTTGAACTTCGTCACAGAACGGCCACAACAGACTAACTTCCAACGATTCCCATTCGGCTTCTCTGATTGGTCGTAGACTCACCACGTAGGATAGTCATCACTCGGTCAAAGGCATTCAAACCTTATTCACATGTCGGTAAGACACTAACTGTTTCTCCCCAATGCCACAAGATCTGACTATCGATATCGGCCAAACTCATCACTATCGGCAAGAGGTTACACCGAGTTCACAAGTTGTCGCTCAGACTTCCCCTTGTCGCCAAGACATCATATCGATATCCATCACATGTATCGCTATTTGGTAGGACCATCGTTATTCGATGAGACATCATACCGATGTTCAAAGGTCACATAGATATCAACTTTCCCTTTGGTGAGACTATCGCTCTTTGGTGAGACATCATACTGAAGTTCCCAAGTCATTTTGAAATGTCCAACAGTCAGCAAGACTTACCGCTATCACTGAGAGTTCTTACCAAAGTCTTCAAGTCACCCCGAGATCAAAAAGTCGCCAGGAGTCATACCGACAATAAACTACCCCACAACATCGGTGAGACCAACACTCGTCGCCAAGAGTTCACACCGAAGCCTTTGTGTTACTGCGAAGACTCCAAGTGTAAAACTATCGGCGAGACTTTCCATATCGACAAGACTTCATACCGAAGCATATGAGTTACTCCAATGACCACAAGTGTAACACCCTGTCAGCGAGACATACCATCTTGATAATACTTCATACCAAGCATTCAAATCTCTCCCCGAAGACTTTTGTCGCCACAAGTCTCCCCGACTATCACAAGGAACTAAAATGTCGGCCAGAAATCTCCCCGAGTAGAGTGAGATAGAAATTGTCACAGAGATCATCATGTCACAGCGATAGGCTCCATTCGGCAAGACATCAACAAGGTCTCAGCGACCTGAACATTTCATAAGGTTTCACAACTGCTAGTTGGCTATACATGATGAATGTCATATCGACTTTTCTCTTCTATAGGTTTCAGCCTGTGAGATTAAGGCACAATATTTCCAACAATCAACACAAAAATAGAAATTATATAGCGCCATGACTGAAACCCTTAGGGTTTTTTTGCAAACCTCTTATAACAAGTCCAATTTTTTTCCTACTGATTTGACCTGAGTTTTAACCCACGTGTGAAATTTTAAGTTTATCAACACATAGCAAATATTTTTTTCCTTATATTTCTATTTCAATAATAATGATACATATTTGAAATAAACTCATTTCAAATTTCCTTTGCATTTCAATAAAGCAACATTACATAATCCCAAGTAATGATTACATTTCCAAATGCATTTACATAAAGATGTAAGATCATGATTACATTCATAGCTTTCAATAGCTTAATGGAATACAGTAAAAATAGTCTAGATGTCCCTTCTTGGGCATACATCCTTAAATTTAGGCTACCAACTACATGAGGGAGAGTATCACCCAAGTGCTTTTTTTCCAACCACGGACTTACTACGATCCCTCACACATCTACCTAACCAATAAGATGACCCTCCCTTCAACAAAGAGATTGATCTAGTAACCCTCATAATAATAGTCTTCCTAAGCATGGTGTTGTGTCATGTTTATGTCAAAAATTGGCAAGGTAACAACCCTTAATGGGAAACTCAATTAATGGGGGGACCAATTGTGCTAAATTAAGTAACCTCCAGATTTTTAAAGAAGTCGGCTTCTTTTGTAATTGGGGTTTTGGAACGAGAAAAGCAAGCAGATAAAAAAATAAAATTCTAACTAAGGCGATGCGCCAAAGAGTAGATATAGGCATGGTAAATCTACCTTTTAGGATTTGATTTAAGGGCCCGATCATCAATCTTCTATGTCCTAGAATGACAAAAATTAAAGATAGAAGCCTGAATAATTCATTTAATGACATAAAATGAGTATCGCATACATCTACTGAAAAGAGGAGTCAAAGACATGATCTAAATCAACAATTTGTATTTAAAACCATAGAAGTTCTGCAAATGAACCATTCAAAACAATAATGGCACAGTATAAAGCTTATCAAATAGCCTAAGAAAACAGAAAGGTCGAACAATGGCACAATCTGTGAGTTCTTTTGCAATAATAAAAAAATAGTAAAAGACCTGGTGTCTCTAAAAAAATTGTCTCTCTGGAACCCATTTTTTGAGGTAAGAAGCAGTATATATAGCCAACAATCCATCGCCTGGCAGGCATAACAGAAAAGATTCAAGATCCTGAGCAATGATGTAGCAGCAATGATTTCCCTCGGTCATTGCAACAGAAAAGATTTGAGCCATAGCACATAGTCGCTCCACAGCCAGATGCATCCCCTGTGAATAATGGCAATGGTCCTCACATATCCTATGTAGGCAAGTGTCACCTCCTAGTCGAGGCAATTAGAACACGCGACAACATATCACAGCTTGGCGTTCACTCCAGTCTTTCCCTTCGATGAAGCCCCCACAAAGGAGACAGGTGGCAGCATGGCGTATCCCGTAGTTCATTCCTTCCCCTCCTCACTGAAAGCTTGTGTTGGGAAGACACGTGGAAGCATCCCCTTTTATCAACGTCGACTATGGGGTCTTCCAAAGTAAATGTGGGTGTTGGCTACATAGAATGTGGATGGGGCCCAACTCAAAATTAAAGGGAAGCAGCAATAAATAGCCCACGGTGTAGACACATGGCAAGATGGCGGGGGCCAGTTGAAAGGCGAAGGGGAGAATCTCTTCGAAGAGTGTTGAGCAAACATGTGGAAGAAGCCGGTGATGTTCATCAAAAAGGGGTCAATGATGTTCAAAAGTTGAGGCTCGAGCTAGTACTTAGCAAAAATAAAACCCAAAGGGAGCTCGATGAATTTCATATTCACAACTTTTGGTGACTACTAGGGGTGTTTCTCCTGCAGAATGAGGAACCCAAAATTTTCTCTGGCTGCATACTAGAGCCATGTCCATAAGGCGATGGAGTTAGAGTTTAGAAAGAGCTTCCTACAGAGGCAGTTAGTCGGCCTCGGATGGTCTCAATACGTCGCATAGATTCTCTTGTGCTCTACTTAGATTGAGTATTTCTTTATAAAGAAACACCGTAGGTAAACCGGCCCCAGACTCACATTGGAAGAGTAGTCGTACAATCAGATGAATGACATCCTCAATATCTGCTGTAGTTGGAGGTTGGATGAAACTCTGGAAAGCAGTTGGGTCCTACTCCTTCTCTTCAATCTTCATCGCAATTTTCTCTGCTATGGCAACTAACTCATCTTCAAGAAACAGAGATGGCATGCCCATCTTAGTTAGCCAAGAGAAATTTTCCTGCATGCTATCCAAATTTTGGTAAAAAGAAGTTGCACATGCATTAGCACGAAGGATGGCCGAGTGGCAGTGGATGAATTTGTTTATCGTTTTGGTAGTAGCCTTCTGATCCTCGATCCCTACTTTTTCTAAGTCTTCATCAGAGACCATGTATAGCTTACTTAGCAAACCTTTCACCTCAGGAACCCTTTCCTCAATGAACTGCGGGACTTACTCAATTGTTTCGCGAGTCTCCCTACTTAATTTTGTCGCCTCCAACATGAATCAGAGTTTTGGCTATAGTGTCAGGCAGAAGGCCTTGACCTTTTCCCAATATGAAATATATACCTATTGAACTACTGGAATGAGGTCCGGCTGAGCAACAGGGGCCTGGGAGACACTCCTTAGTAGGGCAATTTCCACATCCTTTGAGTCGACATCCTTTGTTAATTCCGTAATTCTCCTGTTTGTGGATGCAAGTTGTTCCCTAATGTTACTTAGCTCCTTGGACCAATTTTCCTCAGTTGAATCTTGTTTACTGACTTTGTTTCAAGATAAAGCTTCATCTCTTGAAGCTCCTTTTCCAATTGGGCTTTTCGGGTCCCAAAGTTTGCATCCTTTTCTTGCATCTTTTGCTCGAATTGGGCATGTTATTGTTCAAACTCTTTCTCCTTTTGTTGCATCGCCTGATCCTCCAAAGTTAAGCGGTTCTGATAGTCTTGGTTCCTTTTCTGCACCACGTCAACCAAGGAGGGGTCGACAGATTGGAACTTGGCAAGTTCCTCTCGAAGTTTGTTCTGCTCTACCTCTGTTGTTTGCACTTTTTCTGATAAGTGCACAACATCTACCTCCATCACCCTTTCCTTTACTTGTAGGAACTCAACCCTATCCTTCACAAGTTTCAGCTCCTCTTCTTTCTTTTTTACTTGGCGACCAGACTTGAGGAAGTCAGTGGTCACCACTCGCTACATTTATTCCATGAGTTTAACCTTGTCCTATGGTCGGGCTACTCTTAGATCAAGTCCCATAGCATACATGTTGTAATTATCTGGAAGCATCTCCCCCTACAGTTTGATGACATTCAGATGCATGGTTGCGAAATGAATCTCATTCTGAGCTTCATTGTAGACAGTGTATACCTTCGGCTCCGCCAGCTTCTTATCATCCTTACCCCTTTTCTTCTACATTCTAAGAGCCTGTGCTCCCTTTGTAGCATCACCCTGTATAATGAATTGGGTTGGCAACTAAACTAGCTTGCCTACAAAAGGTGCACCGGGAGGTACAGCAAAAGGGAAGGTGAGGGTAGTGCCTTGCGTTGTTTTCCTCTTTGGGAGATTGATAGTCTATGGGGAGAAAATAGGAATTTTCCAAATTTCAATCTGTGAACCAGCGGGAGGACTCATCTAATTTTTTTGGAGATGGAGTAGTCATTGTAGAGTTCATTTGTTGGGAAAATTGGGTCGAACCCGATATAGCAATAGCAAGAGGGGTGTTAATAGTGGTCGCGCTTGAGGAAAGAGAGGCAAGAGTAGATTGGGTAGCGACGGAAGGTGTAAGGGTCTGTAGAGGCATTAAGATAAATGGCCCCACATGGGAGTACTGGGAGAAACCTCTCGCGACCATTGCGGAAGAGGTGGAAAAGGAATGACCAACACTTGTAGTGAGGGGCATCGCAGAGATAGCAAAGGATACTAAAGATTGAAAAGTAAGAGAAGAAGGGGCGAATATTACCTATTGACTGGATGGTGGTGGTTCTTGGCTTGCCACAGCCTTCTTGCTTACTTTGATCTCCTGGCTTGCTGCGAACACCCGGATTGCAGTGGGTTCTTGTGAACTTTCCCCAGTAATTACTTTTGTGCATTGTCGTTTGGCAATCGGGGTGTCCTCCGCTGCTATGGTTTCCAACTATGGTTGAGTCATTCTTATTCTTGCGGTGGCCCAGGTGAGTGTCCACGAAGCTCTTGATAGGTTCAACCTTACAATTGAAACAGTCTGACTAGGTTGCCCCATTGCTTTTCTCTTTTGCAGAGCAGAGGCTGACGATACTTCTGATTCTTACTCTTTTCCTTTCCCAGTAGGCTCTTCAGACTCCTCATTAGAGTCATCATCCTTGTCAGTGCTTGGGTCAGACTCTAGATGCTCATCATCCACAGCTGATCAAATTGGTCATCCAACTTGACGCTTCCATATGGGGCATCAAACTATTTGGTTTCTTGGCGGTACACCCAAAAAGCTTTGATTCTTTCCATGGTCCATTCTTCTCCTTGTAACTTGTTGAACAGGGTGGCTCCCATTTTTTGGTTCTCGTCATACATTGTAGAGGGGAAGTAGAACTCATGCCATGGTGGCCTACTGTCCTTTGTAGGGATGTGGATCAAATCAACCAGTAGATCATCCAGATCTTTCAGCGAGTTCCTCCTCTTTTCCCAGTAAGGCCGCAAATGGTGTGTTACCTTGACAAATTCATTTGGGGCGTCATTTTCGAGGTTGTAATCCTAGTTATCACAAATCATTACCAACTTGAGATGAGCCAACTTATCCTCTGGTAGGTCGTGCATATGTTTCTACCTCATGACCACTATTTTAAAGGTTTGCAGGCAGATGAAGAATCCCCTCTTTTTGTCCTTCTCTCCGCAAAATTTGTAATCAATAAGGGATACTTTTCGGAACATTTCGAGGGCTAGCACCCGATTCATGACACATGTCAGAAGGAAAAATGGCTCTTCGGTGAAACAGCGCAACCGGATGAACGTGAAATCCACTTCAAGAAACTAGTAACATTTGGGAGTGTAGTTCTACATAAATGTAGTCTGCTCCTTGGTGAGTCGGTCTAAACCATCATCCCCTTTTAAATATTGCAAGATCGAAGTCAAGAAATAATCTGAAAATGCATAATAGTCATAGGTAGCGGAGAGGAGCGGAGTCCATATAGAAATCGGCTTTCTTTTGTCTGACTCATCAAAAATAGACAACTTCGTATATTTCTTAAAGAAATCAGGGTTTTGGTGCAAAAACATGTGAACAAGGAAGGAAGGAAACCTGAACCTCTGTTGCGTTGGGTAATCCTTGATTTTCCCTAGCATCTCATCAACAAGGTATTTTGCAAAGTCATACTAGAAAAAGGTATGTCACTTGCAGAATTGAAGCCCCGAACCTAACTAAAATTTGTGCACCCCCTTGTCGATGTCCAGGCCGTAAACAAATGCCAGCATTGAGAATGCATCCTACATGTCTAGGGGAGGTGATGAGCGGCGTCAAAATCTTTAGTGGCTTTTGATGATCTTCCACAGACTTTTTGGTTTCTTTGTTATAAAATTCTTGAGCCTTTTTCATGCCTCTCCATATTTCCTATCCCTTTGTTGGGTTGAATGACTCTACCTCTTCTTGTTTGGATTCGGGGTTAGGGATGCACAAAATATTCCATACAACTTCTGGGTAGATGTTGACTTTTAATCTTTGGCCCTCGATGGTGCTGGTGTGCGGGTTGAAATGTTTGATGGTTAAATCGACCAGTTCTGGGCAATAGTGGACAAATGGGACCATATACTATGGGATCCTATTGTACCATAGCTTTTGAGACAATGACTTTGGGCCAGAGGATACCTCCATTCTTTCACAGGTCGCCTCCCTTAAATTCTTGGGGTTTCTTGCAAGGATGGGATCATGAATATTATCCCAATCCTCCTTGATTCGACTCTGATCCCTGTAATATTTGGGCTTCTCCAAAACTCGCATACTTACCCATTCTGGCTTCTCTAGTATACCAAGTGAAGCGTAAGAAATGTTTTCAAAGACGTAGACGACTGAAGCTCTACTCATGTCATTAAACAAGCTTTGCATTTCTTCTCCCTAGGCCTCTACTCGTGCTTTTGTTTGAGAACTCTGTCATTTCCTGTTTCGCTAGAGTTTTTTGTTTAACTCAAACTTTCTTCAATAGCATTTTTTTTCCACAGTCCATAATAGTTGTCTTCAAGATTTATGGGTAAACTATGTGCATATTTTTACATCAACGTTTCGGATCATACTCCATGATCCATCATCAGGATGAAAAGCAGAAAGAGAGAGAAGTGAAAGATGAGATAACAGACTTGGATATAAAAGGAGAGGGGTTCAGAGGGTTGGGAAGCACAAGAACCAAAAAAATGTGCCAATATGTAATATAATATATCATAAAACACAAAAGGTTATAAACCACTATATAAAAATTATCCATAATAGAAAGGATGCCAATAATGATTAGAGATCACAAAGAAATGCAACAAGATGATATTGTAAGTTATTATAAAAAGAGAAACTATATTATATAAGGAAAAAAATTAGCAATGAGTTAAAATATAAAATGAAATAATAGAAGGGAAAGGGAAAGCGTAGACAAAAAAAAAATGAAGATACAAGAGAAAAGAAAAAACAAAAGGAACAATAAAATTATAAATCATAAAGTAAAGAAAGGAAAAAAGTAAAGAAAAAATAACAATAAATTCAACGATTAAGGAGATAAAAACTAAATGATTATTATTAAGAACATATTAAAATTAAAAATGAAACACAAATTAGAAATTCAAAATAAAGAAAAAGATAACCATAACAAGAGCAAAGAAGAAAATTTCAACAAATGAAACAAATTAATTTTAAAAAAACTAATATTAACTGTAGACATCCAAATTTGGACACTTAATTTATCCAAATTTATCACTTTTCATCTAAATATCCTCTTATCCAAGTTAATTAAGTAATATTACTATTATTTAATTAATACCCTTAATTCTGCCAAATCCCTAAGGTATTTAATTAAATACCTTGCCCTCCTTAATCCCCTTTTCATCAAATGAATTAAATAAATATTACATTTATTTAATTCCTCACATATAATTTTCATATAATCCTAATCCATCCCCTAATCTCTTCATTAAGAATGTGCACATGCCTAATCCTTGATTAGGATGTGTCACATCCTCCAACTTTTGCAAGTTGGCTTCTAATCCTCATTAACCCCTAATTATCTTCTAATTACTGATTAGTTAAGCCTAATTAGTACCTTGGTCAACTCTACCCATCCCCCAAAGAATTTTTAATTCTTTTTATTCATCCAAAGCTCCTCTCTTCCCCATGTGAAATTTTTAATTCACTTTTATTCCTCCAAGAATCCCCTTTTCCCATGCATCTTCTAGAATCTTTGACTTGTCACATCAAGTCACATGTGACAAACTCCCACCTTTTTGGAGACCCTCTCTTATCTACTAGATTCTTCTCAAGCATGTGAATTTTTAATTCACATTTATTCCTCCAAGGAATCTTCTCATCTCCCAATGTACTTCCAAGGTACATGTCCTTCCTCCACATCATGTACCTCCCTTCCACATCACCTACACATCATCTCACCCTTAGCCACTTCACATTCCACATGTCAAAATGTGAGGGCTTTGTGAGCTCTCAACTCACCTTAGCCCTTCATCTTGGCCTTGTTGGATAAATCTCAACCATTGAATTCTCTAGAGAATTCAAGTTTCCCTATAAATACCCCCTCCTCTAAGGCATTTTGGGGAAAACACTTAGCCATTTTGCAACTAAATGCTTCCATTTTGTGCACTCATCTAGCCATCAATTTCACATATTTGCATTTGCATTCAAGCACATAGTCAAATCTTTCATTTAGATATATCAAGAGCCATCAAGGAGCATACAAACCAAATCAAAATCAAGGGCCAACCAAGGAGTTTCAGCTGCAAAGGGGAGGTATATCTATTTGGCATCATTTTACACTTTTTCTCTTTGCATTTACAAATTTCTTAGGCTAATCTTGAGGTGTTTCTTTATGTTTTTCCATTGCATTTTAGTTGCTTAGAATAGGTTGAACATTTTGATATCACATTAACAATTGATAATAAAATATAAATCAAACAAAAGAAGAAAAATAATAAATAAAAATAATCACGGGTTCCAAAACTATAAAAAAAATGTTTTCCTCAAAATATTAATAAAACGTATATGCAACAAAAAAAAGGCAGAGAGGCGCTCGTGGCCAAGTTTCAGGCAGCATGAAGGTTTTCGTTACAGAGGTGGTGCAGGTTATAGATGGCCTTTCAACAATCGCTTCAAAAGAGACCAAAACAATGTCGCAACAAATGCAAGAAATCTAAATGAGTGGTCATGGAAGGGTCCGGTGAACTCTAATCACTAGAAAAGTAAGGAAGTTTTTGGAGTCAGGGCTGCTAGGGCAAGATTGGGAATGAGCTTTGATGGCTTTTGATCAATGCATTCTAGCCAGCGAGTGGATTTCAAGGAGGTGCAAAAAAAAAATTGGCATCCAAAACCCTCCAACGAGGTAGCTACAATTTTAGCGGTATGCCCAAATTCTGGTTACAATAGGGTTGTGTCCCTTGTGGTAGAAAATGAAGAATGGAGCAAGTCAGTCCGTTATCTCAAGGATAAGGCATTTTTCATGAAGTGGGGGGGCGCGTGGCCTGCATTCTCAAAGATTAGCTCATGGTGTAAAGAGCAGTGAGGCGAGGGTGTTGAGCTTAAAACATTAGCAAATGGGTTCTATTTGGTTATATGCTCCTCGGTCCGTGATAGAGATTGGATTCTCAATAGTGGGCCTTTCTTTATGGAAGGGAAAGGTTTCTCCATCAAATAATGGAAACCTAATTTCAACCCCTGTGAAGAACACCCCAGCATTGTCCCGATTTGGTTAAAGCTCCCTGGCCTTCCTCAAGAATATAAGGATTAGGAAACCCTAAAGCTAATTGGCAATAGGATTGGTGATTTTATGTTGGCAGAAGAAGCTATTGATAAATATGATCTCAGCATGTATATAAGAATTTGTCTTAATTGGCAAATGATCCATACTCTCCCATACACCATTGAAATTAAATCAAGATCAGGTGTCTGGAAACAAAAGATTGTGCTTGAGGATATAATGGAATCATGTTCGAAATGTAAAGCCTTCACACACCCTGTTGGGTTGTGTAAAGAAGGTGATAAAGGAAAGCAAACAATGCAAAACCTTTTAGTTGAAGAGATATTAAATATTTCAGAAGGCAACCAATGGGAAAAGCATTGGAATGATTTGGACTGGGCAGTAATGCAATCTCATGAAAGAAAATGTGCATATGCTAATAGCTTACAAGTCTCACGGGGTGGTGCTCAAAAGGGAGTTATAGATAAAAAAATTTGAGAGTGACAACAAGATCTCAAGCTCTGAAAATGGGGAGGATTTGGTAGGAACAGCAAGGTTTGATATGGTAAAGATAATTTCAATGTTCAAGGATCAGCTACAGGGTTGGTAGAAGTTATCAGGTGGGGAAGGTCTCGAAGGTGATAGGAGTATGAGTAAGGAGTCCAAAGTTAACGCCGACCAAGGTAAGATGGAAGGTGATCAAGTTTCTATTAGAGAGGAGTGTTTAAATGATGTAACTGGTGGGAACATAGAGGGGAACGCAAGCCTTTCTATAGAAAAAACCCTCTAGATCTCCGACAAAATGATGGATACGGGTAGGATGGATAATCTTTTGGTGCCTGATTAGTGTTTCAGTGGCATTGGTTAGAATTGTCAGAGGGATGTTATAGTTGCAGAGGTAGAGGAACCTTATTTCAAGGATATCCAAATATCTCCCATCAGAAACCTTGAGAGTTCTTTTGAAGGAGTGAAAGACAGCGGTGGTAACTCCTTAGACTCAGAATCGGATGATGATTCAAATGAATATTTGGATGGGGAGGATGAATTGGGATTTCAATCTTGGTAGGAGTCTCTAGGACAATGTCTTTGGATCAAACGTCCTCACTTCAAAACAAAGCCAAGGTGGGGGAGAAGAAAAAGCGGGGACCCAAATCCAACAGGGTAAAGTTGGAAATGGTGGGCAATGTTGCCGGCCAAAGTAAATTGAGGTCAGGAAAAGGCTATGCCTTTTCCCAGAAGCAATGAGGACCCTATCATGGAATGTCAGGGGCTGCAATGCCCCTGAAAAGATTCGCTTGATCAAGAGGTGTCTTGATCAAGCAAGGTCGGATATTGTTTTGCTTCAAGAAACAAAGATTAAGGCAATTGATTTTGGTTTTTTCTCAAGGAGATTTCAGCAATGGAATTGCAAGTTTTTTGAGGCTCAGGGAGCCTCAGGGGGCCTTGTTGTCCTATGGTGGGATTTTGTTGTTGAGGTGGAAGTGGTTAGACAAGACAAATGGTGGAAGTTGTTGAAAGTCTTCTCAAAATAGTTACATATAAGTTTTTTTGTCTTAAATGTGTATGGCCCTAATAACCCGATTCTTAAGAAACTGCAATGGCAAGATTTATCTAAAATTTTGAAACAGGAAAATGAAAACATGTATATTATAGGAGGTGATTTTAATGCATTTCTACGCCCTTCTGACAAAATGGGGAGTTTTGGTTGGAATAGTCAAAGTCACAGGGACTTTAGTTCCTTTGTGTTGGAAAATGGTCTGATTGAACTCCCTTTTAGATCAGGATTTTTTACCTGGACTAACAGGAGGAGTGGATTTTTAAACATTGCTAAGAGATTAGACTGCTTCTTTATTGCTAGGGATTGGTCTGGCACTCATTGGACTTGTGTGGCTGAGATATTACCAATTACTGGCTCTGATCACTACTTGATCTGTGTTAGGATTCAAGACGACACAACCCCAGATAGATTCCCTTTCAAGTTCGAGGCAATGTGGCTGAGGGACAACAATTTCAAATCTCTTGTGGAGAGCTGGTGGTTTCATTCTCCAGATTTCACTGGTAATAAAGCTTTTATTTTTTCAAAAAGTTGCAGCATTTGAAGGAGCAGATTAAAAAGTGGAATAGAGAGTCCTTCAAGAATATTTTCAATGAGAAATTAAGGTTAGAAGGGGAGTTAAAAGTGTTGCATGACCAAATCATATCTTAGGGGATGGATGAAGATGCCTCTAGGAGTGAGAAGGTTTTAAATAAACAATATGTAGAAACCCTTGCTAGGGAGGAATCTTTCTAGAAACAGAAATCCCGGGAGACATGGTTAAAGGAAGGTGATAGAAACACTAAATTTTTCCACACCTTGGTAAAAGTTAGGAGGGCTCATAACAAGATTTTCTCCATCAAAAATGAAAATGGTGAATTTCTTACAGAGGCTGATCAGATAAATATGGAGGCAGTGAGGTTTTTCTCTAATATTTTTAATGGTGATGTTGGTTTTTTTAATGACCCTCATCCAACTCCAATGTTATTCCCCCTTGTGTTGCTGAAAACCATAATAAAATGCTCATGGATCCGGTTTCTGTGGAGGAGGTGAGAAAGGTTGTTTTTGGTTTAGGTGGAGACAAATCTCTGGGGTCGGATGGGTACCCAGCCCTTTTCTATCAAAAGTTTTGGAATGTTTTAGCAGCCGACATTCTGGGTGTGGTAGAAAATTCAAGAAGAGGGGGTTCATCCTTAAAGACTTTAACAACACGTTCATAGCTTTGATCCCTAAGAAGGTTGTTGTCTCTACTTTTGATGAGTTCAGACCGGTCTCCCTCTGCAACACAATATACAAGGTAATTTCTAAGGTTATAGCAAACAGGCTCAAAGTGGTGTTGGATTCAGTGATATCCAATGAGCAGAGTGGATTTTCCCCTAGGAGATCCATATATGAAGGCATCATTATAGCACACGAGGCTGTCCACTCCATCTGGATGGCAAAAAATGAAAGGATGATGGTGAAGATTGATATAAAGAAAGCGAATGATGAGGTAAATCGAGGCTTTCTTCTTCAGGTGTTGTCAAAATTTGGATTTAATTCTGATTGGATTTCTTGGGTAAGTAGTTGTATTAGTTCTCCTCACTTCTCAGTAATTGTTAATGGAAGCCCACAGGGTTTCTTTGATTCAAATAAGGGGATTAGACAGGGGGATCCTCTATCCCCCTTTCTTTTTATTATTTTGGTGGAATTTCTTGGAAGGTTGATCTCAAAGAAGTGTGGTGAGGGGCAATGGAAGGGCTTCAAGATAGCTGATGGGGCTGAGCCTTTGTCACATTTTCAATTTGCAGATGATACCTTTTTAGCTGGAGAGGCCTCTGTAAGGGAAGCTATGGTGATTAAAAAAACATTAGATGTCTATGAACAGGCTTCGGGGCAGCGTGTTAATTAGCACAAATCATAAATATATTTCTTTAATTCTACCCCTGCTAATCAAAGAGAGGTTTGTAGAGTCCTTGGTATGAGGGTGGGTAACCTCCCAAGCAAGTACTTGGGCATCCCACTTTTTGGTGGAGGTAATAAATCAAAGTTATGGAAGGGTCTTGTGGACAGCTGTTTATCCAAAATGGATGGTTGGAAAAGTAGATGGCTCACCTCTGCTAGTAGGATTTTGATGCTAAGATCAGTAATCTCGGCTATCCCGATCTTTTCAATGATGTGTTTGAAGATCCCTAGCAAGGTTATCAAGGCAATTAATCAGCAAATGAGGAAGTTCTTCTAGAACAGAGCTAGTGAACAAGATAAAATCCTTTTATTGGCTTGGGAGAAAATTTGATTATCAAAAGGTAAGGGTGGAGCAGGCTTAAGGGATTGGCACAAAATGAATGAAGCCCTCAGAGCAAAATTAGTTTGGAACCTCTACACTAACCCGAACCAGTTATGGGTAAGAGTAATGAGAGCTAAATATTTGGACTCTATGGAAAATCATAGAATTTTACCAATCAGAAACCCACCCAAAGGCTTAGCCATCTGGAATTTCATCTCTAGTTGTAGAAAGGTTATCATTGATCATGTTACATGGCAGATTGGAAACGAGGCAAAAGAAAAAATTTGGGATGATTCTTGGGCTGGGTTTCCAGCGTTAAAAGAGAAGGAAGGTATGTTGGAGATCACAGATAGACTTGTGCCCCTTTGGGGTGATAGAGTCCAAGACTATTTGATGGCAAGGCAAGGGGTATTGGGGGAAGAATGGGGATGGAAAGATTTGTCTGGAGCAGGGCTGTCAGAACATCAATAAAGGCTATTAAAAGAGGTTCTTGATCAACAGAAAATTCTTATCACTAGAGAAGAGGACCGAGTCATCTGGTGCGGGGCTCGGGATGAGGTTTATTCAGTTAAATTAGGCTATCAACTTTTAGAAGGTAGGGAGAATGAGCCATCAAGGAGAAGTGATCTGTTTTGGAGTAAGAATTGTCTCCCCAAGGTGGGTACTTTTGCATGGCTAGCTGTGAAAGGAAGGATTCTAACTGGAGAAAGAAGGAAACGTCTTGGTTTTGCAGGTCCTTCTAAGTGTGTGATGTGTGGGGCTGCAGAGGAGATAGTGGATCATCTTCTCCTTCAATGTGAGGTAGCCTTAAAGTGTTGGTCAAATTTAAAAGGGAATTTGAACTGGAACGGGTCAATGCAAAACTCTCTAAGTGGGGTTTTTGAAAGTTGGCCACTGCCTCCAAGGAAATCATCTTTATCAAGTATATGGATTTCAAGTCCATCATTGTTAGTCTAGGAATTATGGAAAGAGAGAAACCATAGGATCTTTATGGACAAATGGGAAGATGAAAGAAGAATTCTAGGTAGATTTAATCGAGCTATTGAGGAGGTGGTTGGTGCAGCAGCATCCCAATCTAGCTCGAGTTCCCTACCTTTCACAATGGAGGATGGGAGGATTTAGAAGCTGTGGTCGGGTATAAAGATCAGGCATGGGGCATGGGTAGATAATTATGTTAGAAAGAAGGATAAGCAGTGTACAACTTGGGAACCCCCGACTGAAGGATGGCATAAGGTGAATTTTGATGGTGCTGCTCAAACTAACCCAGGGCCCTTTGGGGCGAGGTTTGTGATTAAGAATGAGAAAGGAGATATGATAAAGTGCGGTGCAAAGAGATTAAAGATAGGCACCAACAATGAGGATGAAGCCACTGCAGCACTACTTGCAGTTAGATTGGATCGATGCTCAGGTTTTAAGAAGTTACATTTGGAGGGAGACTCACTTGTTATTATACAAGCTATTAAAAATGGGGGGATCAATGCATGGCATCTGCAGGGTTATATTTCCTTGATTGTTGGTGAGTTGAATTCTTTTGAGAACTTTATGATCAGCCATATTAGATGAGAGGGCAATAGAGTAGCAAACAAACTTTCAAAGTGGGCACTCAGTTTTGAACAGGAAGGGGAATTGCGTCTGGAAGATTTTCAAGGATTAGAGAATCTGGATAGTGCATTAAGTTCATAAACTCTTGTTCCTGAAAATGAGGGAAGGGAGGGATTAGTGTTGTTAAATGGGTTTGATGGAAGTCTTGTTGGGGTTTAATCTGAAGCAATTGGTCGTAAGGGAAGGTAGAAGATAGATTGAGCAACCCTCTCATGAAATAAGTCTCCAATGAAAACTGGCGATGATCCTCATGTTTATTATTGAAGAAAGGTGGTGTTCGGGCTCGACAGCTTGGAGAGGGTCCCTACAAAATGATCCATGTTGCTAAGAATATTTCGAGGGTGTGTTTTGGACATCCTATCATTTGTGTGCTACCAGGTGTTTCTTTGAAAGGCGACAGCAACTCTGAGAAAGTCTTTGTATTTTTTATCTTTTGTATACAGAAGTCGGTGCCTTTTTTATATAGGAGTGGTGGTTTAGTGTTGGCGGCAAGAAAAAGGCATCCTTTGGTTTGTGAGATGGTTGCAGCAGAGTATAGAGCGCTGTAAGAAATTGATCTTGGAGGCGAATTTAGTTTTAGGGGTTTTTAGTGGTTTCTTTTCATGACTGTATTTTTCTTTGTAATGGTTGTTTAAGGGGGGTTTATGCTAATTTTCAATATGTAAGATTATACTATCTCTGTTGAGATATGAAGAGTCTTTTGAATATATTGGTGGCTGGGTTTGGTGTTGTTGGTTTTAGTCCTTTTAGGAGTAGCTTGCAGGGGAAAGTAAAGGACTTTGAGCAAGTGTTGGAGCTCTGAAACTCTTACTATATGTATTGCATTTTATATATTAATAAATTAAATACAAATTACCGACCAAAAAAAAAATAATCAAAAGAGAAAAGGATAAACACAAGAAAAGAAGATAGAATAAAAGAGATAAATTAATAATAAAAACCGTAATTAATAACAATGTGAAATAAATCAAACAAAAGAAACCAAAACAAAAGAAGGAAAATTATATGTTAAATATTAGGATTACTAGAAGAGGAAAGTAACAAACACAAAAAAATGGAAATAAATAAAAAGATATGATTAAATTAAATACACTAAGATAAAAATGAAAATGAAGGCTAAAAAGAGAACAAAATAAAAGACAACAAATTAAAAGAAAAGAACAAAAAAAATTTAAAAATAGAAAGAAATAAGAAATATAATGATAAACATAAGAGTGATTATAGATATATCATAAAAGTTAACAACACAAAAGAAAAAGTAAAAAACCTCATGAAATGAAAATTACATTAAGTGAAATAACAAAAAAGAGAAACAATTAAAGAAAGAAATAAAGGAAAACGAGAAAGGAAAGAGAGGATCACAAAAGCAACAATTTATTTAAAACACAAAAAGATTAAAAACAACAAATAAGAAAAATAAATAAATAAAAATAAAAGATACTAATAAACATATAATTGATAATATTAAATATTTGATTATTGATATATAATGAACAAAAAAGGAAATAATAAAAGAATGAAGAATAGGAAAAAAACCAATCAAAATTAAAATCACAAACACAAAATAATAAGGAAAATAATGACAACATATAATAAAGAACATAAAGGAGATCATTATTAAACAAAAATAATAATAATGAAAACAACCAAAACAAAAAGAAAAATACTAACCAAATTAAACCTTAAAGTTAAAAAGTGAAAAAATGAAATAAATCAAAAAAGAAGAAACACCTAAAGCAAGAAAGGATAACAAACCTAAAAGAAAATTAAAACCAACATTAAGGAGAAGTTGAGAGAAGAAAACCTAAGAAAGTAAGAAATAATAATAATAATAATAGGGATAAAAACAAGCAGGGGAGGGGTAGGTGGAGAACAAAGGAGGAGTGTGGCGGGGAGAGGGGCGGAGAGGGAGCTAGTGGGGAGGGAGGGGGTGTTAGGCACGGGAAGGGAAACAAGGAGGGAGAGGAGGGGGATCAAGACTGACTAGGAGAGAGAACATTGAGACTATTTAATAGGGGTTTCCAAGAGAAACTTAGAGTCCATCCACCATCTCGGTTAAGGTTGCAGGGATGTTTATTGATTTCAATGGCTTCTTTAAGTTTCCTCTTAAAGAAGTTATCTTCTTTGAATAGTATTTTGGTGTCTTCTAAGGCAATATGATGCTTTGTCTTAGAGGAGTGTTCAGCTAAAGTCGATTTCAAGATGCGTTCATGCCTTATGTTAGCACAATGCTCTTTGATTCTTGTGTTGAAGGAATGACATGTTTCCCCTGTGTAAGGGATGCCACATGAACACATCACTTTGTAGACACCAGATTTGAGGAAATGATCTTAGGGGTCTTTAGGGGAAGGGATGTGATTTCTTATAGTGAAGATGGGCTTGAAGGTGTAATTGATACCCTTTTTGAGAAGGATCTTAGCAATTTTGTTAGAGACACCCTCAACATAGGGTAGGGTGGCCAGAGGGAGAGAGGGGTTGCAAAAGGGGTTAGGCTTGAGGGTGCACCTAGCTTTGGCTTGATTGATTTCCCTATTGATTTGCTTCCTTTTGTAACCATTTTTAATGAAAAAACATGGGTAAGGTGGGCCAATTCTTGGTCAAGGTGCTCATCATCACAAATTATGAAAGCTCTAGAAACTAAGGTTTTGAGAACCCTAGTTTTTTGGCTCAGATGATGGTGAGAGGAAGCATGAAGGTAAAGGTCAGTGTGGGTGTTTTTTGAAAGACAAAGTGAGATAAGGAGCCATCTACTTTCTTTATGAGAAGAACGTCAAGGAAAGGAAGTTGGTTATTAGTTTCGATTTCTTTGGTGAAAGAGATGTGAGGAGAAAAGTTGTTTTATTGTGAGTGGAATTCTTCAAGTTTCTCATGACCACGAGACCAACAGATATTGGTGTCATCCACATAACATTTCCACCACTTATGTTTGAAGGGGAAAGAATGGAGGGCAATATCTTCAAAGTGCTCCATATAAAGATTGGCCACAATAGGAGAGAGAGGGGAACCCATGGCGACTCCATCCACTTGTTCATAAATTACACCTTGGAAGGAGAAGAAGGTGGATATGAGACATAACTCAACTAAGGAAGCAATTTCATGGCTTGCATTTTTCTTGATAAACTCGATTGAGTCAAGAAGGGGGACTTTGGTGAAGAGAGAGACGATGTTATGAAATAACTTGCACAATAGAAGAATATGATATGAAATATGCTGCAAATACTTGATAATAACTGAGAATAACAAGCCACTTCAAGGGGGCAAACCTCCAAATATCTCTAATGAGAACACACTTCACAATGATGATGAAATAAGACTCACAACCTCCTATATATACCTATTTATTCCTAGGATATCACCTAGGCCGACTTGACACACCTATATAAGACCTAGGTCCACCCAACCAACTAAATAATAATATAATAATGATAGCATGACTTAATTAGGAGTTAAGATAGCCACAAGCCGACTATTCATAACCCAATATACACCAATATTAAGGGCATAACATGCCCTCTTTCTTAAAATAAGCATTGTCCTCAATGCTAATCAAGTTGGGATTCTTTTGAATGAACTCCCCGTCCTCCCAAGTGGCATCTTTAACTGGTAAATTCTTCCATTGGATGAGATACTTAGTGAGATTTCTATTCCTCAACTTCTTTGTGCGTGTTTAACGAATGCACTCTGGTTCCAAATGATTCTTCCTTCTTCATTGAGCTTGGGTACTGTTGTTTGAGTTGGAATATTATGCCCAATTACCTTCTTCAAACAAGAAACATGAAAAACTAGATGTATCTTTGTTGTTGGTGGCAACTCTAGCTTGTAGGCAACACTACAGTTCTTTTTCATGATTTGGTATGACCCATAATACCTTGGATACAACTTATTATTCTTTTTTTGTTGCCTTAGTGAGATTTTCTTATAAGGCTATAATCTCAAGAAGACCCAATCCCCAACTTCAAAACTTCTTTCACAACAATGTTGGTATACCTATTGTTTCATTCGATTTTGTTCCATGGCTAAATTCTCCTTGAGTCCTGAAAGTACCTGTTGTTGATGAAGCAAGTGGTCCTCTACTACCTAAAATCTTGGTGACACCTTTATTGATGATGTGATGGAAGGAGGATGATATCCATAAAGTGCCAAAAATGGAGACATTCTTGATGAACTATGAAAAGAAGTGTTATACCACCATTCTGCAAGTGGTAGCCAATCTACCCATTGAGACTGTTTCTCTAAAGTGAAACAACGTAGATATCCTTCCAAACACTTATTAACAACCTCAGTTTTCCCATTTGATTGAGGGTGGTATGAAGAGCTATGAGCCAATTGAGTACCCAAACATGAGAATAAATCTTTCCAAAAGTGACTAGTGAAGATAGGATCACGATCACTAACAATAACCTTAGGTGTACCATGTAGCTTTTGGATATTCTCCAAAAAAGCTTTTGCCACTGCACTTGTTGTAAAAGGATGTGCTAATGCAATGAAATGTGCATATTTAGTGAGGCAATCAACTACTACCATGATGATATTATGACCTTTAGATTTGGGAAGCCCGGTGATGAAGTCCATGGATACCTCTTCCCAACATTGACTAGGAATAGATAAGGGTTGCAAGAGACCTGGTGTCTTAATTGTTTCACCTTTATTCCTTTGACAAACCAAACATTCAGCCACAAAATTTTGAACATCACCTTTTAGCTCTTCCCAAAAAAAATCTTGCTTGACTCGATGATATGTCTTCAAAAATCCTGAATGACCACCAACTAGAGACTCATGCAGCTCTGTGAGAATCTTATGTTTAAGAGTGGAATTCTTGCAGAGATACAAACTCTCTTTATACCAAAGAGTATCTCCCTTCCAACAAAACTTATCTGAACTACTACGATCACTTTTTAATTGTTGGATGAGATTACTTGTCGCAACATCATTTTGCCACTTTGCTTTGGCTTCCTCCACCCAATTTGCTTGTAATATTGAAAGGGAACACAATAAGGCTTCATCTTTCTCATCCTTCCTTGAAAGTGCATATGCTACAATATTTTCCTTCCCTTTCTTATATACAATCTCAAAGTCATATCCTAACATCTTTGTGACCCATTTTTATTGCTCTTCAGAAGATAGTCTTTGTTCCAAAAAATATTTTAGGCTATCATAATTTGTCTTAACCTTGAAGTGTCTACCCATTAGATAAGGCCTCCATTGTTTAACTGCATGAAGGATTGCTAGCATTTCCTTCTCATAAATAGGTTTTAGTTGATTCTTACCCTTTAATTGACGACTGTCAAAAGCAATTGGTCGACCTTCTTGCATGAGAACTACTCCTATCCCATTTCCAGAAGCATCACATTCCACAATGAATTCCTTGGTGAAGTCAAGAGTGGCAAGCACTAGATTCGTACACATAGCCTCCTTCAATCTCTCAAATGTTGTATTAGTGAACTCATTCCAATTAAAAGAATCCTTCTTCAATAGAGTGGTGAGTGGTGCTGCAATATGACCATAATTCTTCACAAATATTTTATAGTACCCTGTCAATCCCAAGAAACCCCTTAGTTTCTTAATGGTTTTTGGAATAGGTCATTCCATGATAGCCTTAATTTTGTTAGGGCCCACCTTTACTCCTTCATGTGAAACTATGTGTCCCAAATACTCCACCTCCTTAAGACCAAAAGCACACTTGGATGGCTTAGCATAGAGTTGATGATCTTCAATTATTTGTAATGCTTGATCCACATGTTGCAAATGTTCTTCCCAAGTCTTGCTATAAATAAATATATCATCAAAGAATACTAGCACAAACTTTCTCAAGAACTTCTTAAAAATAGAATTCATAAGACTTTGGAATGTAGATGGTGCATTGGTAAGACCGAATGGCATCACCAAAAATTCATAATGGCCCTCATGAGTCCAAAATGTTTTCTTACAAATATCTTCCTCCTTAATCCGAATTTGGTGATAACCAGATCTAAGATCTAACTTGGTAAAATACATAGCTCCATTCAATTCATCTAGAAAATCATCAATGGCTGGAATAGGAAACTTATCTTTAATGGTGTACATGTTGAGCACTCTATAATCTGGACACATGTGCCAAGTGTCATCCTTCTTACTACCATCACCACAAGTGAGGAGTAAGTACTTTGGCTATGCCTGATAATTCATGCCTCTAGCATCTTGCAACAATTTTTTCTATCTCACTCTTTTGTATGTGTGGATACCTGTAAGGCCTGATGTTCGGTGGTTGGCTCCCTAGAACTAACTGTATGGCATGATCATGATCCCTCTTAGGAGGAATTCATTTAGGCATATCTCCAAGAACAATTGCAATTATAGCTTGCAAATCTAGATGAGTAGGAGCATTAGATTGAGACACTTCTAACGAACATAGTTGGGCCACAAATCCATCCACTCCTTTATTAAGCAACTTTTGCATTTGATGAGAGCTTACCATTTGTGGGGATTTTTCCTTCAACCCCCTTAGTTCCACTACCCTTCCTTCTTATTGAAATCTCATGAATAGTTCTTAGAAGTTCATTTCAATCATTCCCAATGTAGTAAGCCATTGTACTCCCAAAACAATATCTGCTGCACCCATGGATATCACATACATTGGGGTATCAAGTTGATAATCTCCCATGGATAATTTAATGCTATGACACTTCCCTGAACAACTAATTCTACCACCATCTGCAATCAAAACCTGAAACTTTGGAGCTTGATATATAAAACAATTTAGACAAGTAGCTAACTTTTTGTTGATGAAATTATGAGTACTACCTGAGTCGATCAACACTGTTACCTTCTGCTTGTTTAAGAACCCCACCACCTTGAGAGTTTGTGGAGCACTAAAACCTAAGATTGCATGACAAGAAATGATTGGTTGAGAATCATGTGATTCCTCATTTGACTCCCTTTCATCCTCTAGTATGGGTTCCTCCTCTTCTTCCTCACTTGGACCTTCAATATAGAACAATTTCTTTGCACTGCATTTATGACCTCGACTGTATTTTCTATCACAATTGAAACACAACCCTTTTGCTATTTTCTCCTCAATTTTTTGTGGAGTCAACCTAGTAGGTTGTGTTGAATATCCTTTCTCTCTTGTCACATTAGCCCTTTGCTTCTTGGGAATCCAATACTTCTTCTCTACCCTGTGTGCTAAGATGAAAGACTCATTTATAGAGTTAGGGCTAAACATGTGTACCTCATGTTGAATGTGATCCTTGAGACCCCCCAGGAATAAATCATTCAAGTTCTCCTCTGTAATTGAATCCACTCTTAAGGATATATTTTGGAATTGTTGAATATAATCCTTAACTGATCCTATTTGTTGAAGTTTAGCAAGTTGGTTGAAGAAGTTGTTTGTCATGCTATTGCTATATTGTGCTTGGTGTTCCTCCATAAAAATTGACCATGATACGGTGAGCCCCTTTTTCCTTCAATGAGTGCAAAGCCAATGGTACCAAATGAATTGATTTGGTTCTAGATATAGGGAAGCCATAGTGACCTTTTTTCCATTTGGGATTTGGTGTACTTCAAAAAAATTCTCCATTTGGTTTATCCATGTTAGAGGATCCTTGCCATCGAATTTGTGCATATCCACCTTTGGAAATAAATTCCTAGATCCCATAGGAGTATTAAAACTTGTGTCATTGTTAGCTGACCTATAATGCTAGGGCAGGAGAATAGAGTTAAGGGAAGGTCCTTGATGAGGCCTACAATTTCGACCTTGTTCCCGTCAAGTTTTATAACCCCTCTCTTTAAAGGTTCATAGCTAAGCCCTAAAGCTTCAGCTATCTGCTTGGGCATGACTATATTACTAGCACCAGAGTCTATCATGGCATTGTGTAATAACTTCTCTCCCACAATGAGGGTTAGGAAGAAGGGATTCGACTTCAACTTGTCTTTAGCCTCAGTAGGAGCTTCCTCTGTGCTATTCATGAGAACTTTGGTAGGAGGTGATTGATCAACGACCTTCCCTTTGAGCGACTGCTCTTTTGGTTCAACGATTGGATCCTCCTGGAGAGATTTTTGTAGCAGTGTTTTCTATTTCGGAATAGCTAAAATATCCCATAGATGATTTTTTTAATTGTTCCACCACATTAAATGGTGGAGGATTCAGAGGCTTCTGCTCCTTAGCTCTGGTTATAACAATTTCCTTCCATGGTGGGCATTGTTGCGCCACTACAGAGGTATTGGATATTTGGTCAGAAGTACTTTTGGGCTGTGGACTGACTATTTGTAGAATGACTGGCTCGCCCATGAATCTCCTCTTCGAGTGGGTGTTGTAATCGGACTACACTTGTGGTGTTTTTGATGTGGATGCATCATTTACAAACACTGCCTCTTCTTCTTCCATCCATGAGAAGAGCGTGTGGTCAGGAGCGATGTCTACTTCTTGCTCTAGGGACATTGTGCGGTGAGCAGCATGTTGTCCATTTGTGAAGAGGTATACACGTAACCTCCTTGGTCTGATGTCACGCCTTGGTTGCACTGCTCCACCACCTTTTGTTGTAGGTTGTCGCACGAGCAATTCCAAGGCATATGTGATTCATCACAAGGGAAACACTAAGGGTTAGTGTCATCAATTAAATTGTTTTGCTCTGCTGTCAACTCTCTGCTCAAGCTTAGGTTAGCACTCTACATCGGAGAAGGCATTGGTACTATTTGATTAGTTGTTGGCACCTACAGACTGGTGTGAGCGGCTCCTTGGAACTAGTTTTGTTGGTAAGAAGACCTCCCGCCTTGATAATTCTGATAAGTTGGTTTTGGAGGTGCTGCTTGGTTTCACTTGATGATAGTTATTTCATTGGCGATGGTCTGCAACACTTCCTTGAACTTGCTCATCTCTTCCTTTGAAGAGTCAGACGTAGAAGCAACGTTTTGTGGCACATTCGGGTATGTGTACATGGATTGGGGAGGTGCGGACGCACTGGTAGATGACATTTCCTATGTAGGAACTGATATTTCTAGAAATATAGGCATCATGGGCTGGGGTGGAAACTTCCTAACGTCTATCAAATTGTTCTTCGCCTTGATAGTGACACTGTAGGAGTTCAGTAGAGTGGTTCTTCCCAAAGATTGGATCATCGTCGAGATGTCGAGGTTGATAAATTTCAAGTAGAACATGAACTCTAGCTCGGGCGGCAGGCGAATATCAACCTGGATCCTCTACTAGTTTGTATGGAACCGAGCATTGAAGACAGTCATGACTTTGTGCGAGGCCCGCTTTATGGTAGACAATTGATAATATAGCAAGGACCGGTCTCCGTCATTCAAAAATCATTCATAGAAAGGATCTTTGAGCTCATCCTAGGTATTGATAGTATTTACTTGCAGTGTCGAGTACCAATCTAGTGCCTTGCCTTTGAAAGAGGCTGCTTGAAGAGGCTGCAAGCAGCCTTAGCGCTACATTTTGGTCTGTAACTCCATGCACCAGACATACATCTGCAACATCTTGCAAATGTTTAGACGATGTTCTTGCACCATCTTCGGTGAACTTAGGTATAGCTTTTAGAGGGGAGACTGGGATACCGGCCCAAACGATAGACGCTACTAGCACTACAAGAGAACTTTCGGCATCCCATGCCACATAATTTATGTTAGCTGTAGGCAACATGGATAGCAGAAAAGGGCAGAGGAAGCAAAACATTCACTAATTGGGTCGCGGCTTGTACTGTCCCTAATGGTGGCACTAATAAACCAGGATTATTCATTTTTTGGGACCTAGTGACAGGTCGATGGCTCATACACCCCTTTTGAATTTAGACTCATTGAAGCAGTCCCACCAGGCGTGCCAAAAAAAAGAAAATTGTTGATGTCAAAAATTAGCAAGGTAACAACCCTTTATGGGAAACTCAGTTAATGGGGGGACCAATTGTGCTAAACTGAGTAACCTCCAAATTTTTAAAGAAGTCGGCTTCTTCTATAATTGGAGTTTTGGAATGGGAAAAGGAAGCAAATATAAAAAAAAAATTCTAACTAAGGCGATGCGCCAAAGAGTAGATATAGGCACGGTAAATCTACCTTCTAGGATTCGATTGAAGGGCCCAATCAACAATCTTCTATGTCCTAGAATGACATAAATTAAAGATAGAAGCCTGAATAATTCATTTAATGACATAAAATGATTATCACATACATCTACTAAAAAGAGGAGTCAAAACATGATCTAAATTATAAATTTGTATTTAAAACCATAGAAGTTCTGCAAATGAACCATTCAAAGCAATAATGGCACAGTATAAAGTTTATCAAATAGCCTAAGAAAACAGAAAGGCTAAACAATGGCATAGTCTGTGAGTTCTTTTGCAATAATAAAAAAATAGTAAAAGGTTTGGTGTCTCTAAAAAATCTCTCTTTGGAACCCATTTTCTGATGTAAGAAGTAGTATATATAGCCAACAATCCACTGCCTGGCAAGCGTAATAGAAAAGATTCAGGATCCTGAGCAATGATTCCCCTTAGTCGTTGCAACAAAAAAGATTCGAGCCATAGAACATAGTCACTCCACAGCTAGATGCATCCCCTGTGAATAATGGCAGTGGTCCTGGTATACCCTGTGCAGGCAAGTGTCACCTCCTAGTGGAGGCAGTTAGAACACGTGGTAGCATATTGAAGCTTGGCATTCGCTCCACTCTTTCCCTTCGATGAAGCCCCCACAAAGGAGACAGGTGGTAGCATGGCGCAACCCATAGTTCATTCCTTCCCTTCCTCACTGAAAGCTTGCACTGGGAAGACACGTGGAAGCATCCCTTTTTATCGACGTCAACTTTGGTGTACACCAAAGTAAATGCGGGTGTTGGCTATGTGGCATGTGGACGAGGCCAGACTCAAAATTAAAGGGAAGCAACAATAAATAGCCTGCAATGTAGACACGTGGCAGGATGGTGGGGGCCGGTTGAAAAGTGAAGGGGAGAATCTCTTCGGAGAGCACTGAACAGACACATGGAAGAAGCCGACGATGTTCATAAAAAAGGGGCCGATGATGTTCAAAAGTTGAGGCCCGGGCCGATACTTAGCAAAAATAAAACCTGAAGGGAGCTCAATGAATTTCATATTCACATGTCCTACATAACTAGAGATACCATACAATGGATACCTGTCTACATGCATGACATTCCCAGCCTAGTTATGCAAACCTAGCTCATAGTGAACCAACAAGTGTAATCAGTGGCAACTTACACTACTTTGGCCAAAGATTTGATAGTTACATATCAAACTCACTTCCTATTAAATGGAGTCTTACTTCTATGAAGTGGTAGTCGTATGTTCACCCACTCCTTTGCTCGATTTGGTAAATGACTATAATAACTCTTGACAAGCTACACATAACATAATTCCAACCCAAAAGGTTATGTAGATTCAAGTGATCTAACTTACCAACTAGGTTATTCCCAATCATGGATTATCTAACTCAAGGACAAACCTCATTAACCTCACAGGTTCACATAGCATCACAAACTGACAATTTTAATTTAGCGCTACAATGTAATATCATTTCTCATACTTCATGATCCATGTAAGCATACATATGGTCTATAATAACCTAGGTATTATACTAATACTTTATGGTTATCTTGTTTATCAAAAACAACTGCCTAATTCCAACATAATGGATAAATGCATATCAACCATTATAATTTCACTATTCAATATGCATGCAAGTTCAATATAGCATACAATCATCATTTTTACAAACACATGCAAACATACACAATCACAATATTCAATAGAAAAAGATAGCAAAGAAGAAAGACTATCATGCTTGGAATTATAGCTCCCAACAACAAAACTACCTTGTAAGCTTAATTCCCATAGTCATGCTTGTTGCTCCTTCTATGATCAACCTATCTCTAATCCTAGCCTCTTTCCAACCTCTCAAAACTCTCAACAAATTACAAACTCTCAAAGAAATCTCTCTTTTCTCACAATTGCACTCAACAATGTTTTGCACAAAAAAACTACAACAAATGAACTCCCTAAAAAGAATGAATCCCAAAAGGCTAAGAGGCTACCTCTACTTATACTAAAATTTGAGAAACTTATTGTTATACTTAAACTCTTCCAATCACCACCTTTTCCCTTCCATTTGCCACCACTAAATAACAAACACAAAACTAAAACCAACTTCTCTTTTAATCATGTTGACTAAGCTAGATTAAGTGCAATGTAGTTGTTTTAAACAATTGAAATGCAAACACATATACAATCCTAACAACTTCCTCTATACCATAGCCGAGTCACCCCTAAAAATTTCCAACAAAATTTATCTTACTTAGTCAAACTCAACAACGGTTTCCTATAGGTTACTCTCATTATGGCCTTCAATTTCTTGCCACATCAAATCAAACTCTTTTATCTTCAACCAACTCGTGGCTTGACCAAGTCATACACCTCATAAGCTATGCATGGTTTTTAACATCATTGATTTCTATTTGCATTTTACTTTTTTAACATGGCGTTGTATTTATATGCTATTCACAATATTTCCCATGCGCCCCATATCATGCACACATTGCATAATAATAACTCTATTTGCATATATGATTATATGTGCAACATTTATCTCTTAACACACACACACACACATATATATATTAAAACCATTCATTTTTCAATCATATACATATATATTACAAATGTACATACATATATTAATATATACGTGTGTATGTATTATAAAAAAATTACATATATACATATATACACATATATAGATATATATAATTATTTAACATCTAATAATAATAACATATATATCTATCTATAAGTATATATATCCAATCTATTTCCCATATATATGGGGGTATCTATATATGTGTATATGTAAGTATTTCTACCTACGTGTGCGCATACACGTATATGCTCATATACACGAGTTATCACATATATACATATATACATTTAATGAATATACGTATAGATTATCATATATAGAACAAATACATAAAGAATAACATTTATCCCAAATAGAGACTCAGTCACTATGATTCAAACCAAGGAAACAACCACATAAATAACTAAAGGAATAAAGACTAATAAACAAACATCCCAATTATACCAAAACTATGACCAAGGGTTTACATACCAAATCCCGAATTGACTTGACTTAACTTGACGAACTAGGATGTAAGTGTGTGAGAGCTCAAGTAGGTACATTAGGGGTCACCAAACCAAGCACCTCTCCTGGACGTGATTCTTCTTGCATCCAACTTAGTGCATCACAAAAGAAGTTAGCTGATAACATAACATTCATATACATCATATATAATATTTTCATCTTCAAAGCATTTAAAGTATTCACATTGCATTGCACATTCATTCATCACATTTTCCATCAAAATATACAAAACATAATCATGTATTAAAGAATTTCAACTCATCAAAGTAACATTAAATAGGTAATAACACAATGTGGTGTAACAACCCTAACTTGACTAGAGAGCAAAAATAATTCATTTCAGAGCTCAACACTTATTACCTGGACATGCAGACCATACATCTGTGATGTACTCAAAAAACCAATATCAGATTTGTTGTCTATTTCCTTTGCAACTGCATGCACCTTCCTTTTGTAAGATTGTAAGATCTGTGCAACTTTTACAATGTTACATGACAACATTTGCAACTTTTCAGGACTTGCACTACAACTACAAACAATATTTCTTTGTGCAAGTAACCACTGACATCAATGACCATCATGACTACCTTGTATGCCCTTTGACATCAATAACACCAATTCCAGCAATTTGAAAGCACCTCATGAATCCTTTGTCAGCAATGAAAACAAATCCAACAGTTTTGTATATTGAAGGACTAAAACATAATCTTTTAAGTGTCAGCCAGATGTGTGATAAAGGTTATACATTATCTTTTAGTGCTGAAGGTTGTGAAATTAGGGAATCAAGCACTAAAGAACTAATTGCAAAAGGAAATAGGACAACAAGTGACATATATCACCTTAGAAAAGGATAGAGTTGTCTCACAGTGCAGAGAGAAGAAAGTTGGCTTTGGCATAGAAGGTTGGGACATATAACCTTTGATGACATTGTAAAGATTAGCTTAGAAGGAATGGTTAGGGATATGCTAAAGATTAAGAAACCTCAGTCTACCAGTTGCAAGCCATGTCATGAAGGGAAGCAAACAAAAATAAAATATCCTGCTAAGGAGTATTCTACATCAAAACCATTAGATTTGGTTCATACAAATTTATGTGGACCTATGAGGATAGAAGTCTATAAGGAGACATGTATTTCATGATTCTCATTGATGATTATGCTAGGATGACTTGGATTACATTTCTAAAAAAGAAGTCAAAAGCATTTGAGAAGTTTAAGGCATTCAAGGCATCAGTAGAAAATGAAACTAGAAGGACAATCAAGGTTTTGAGATCAGACAGAGGCAGAGAGTTCACTTCTGATAAGTATGAAAAATTCTATGAAGAGAATGGGATATGGAGGAAATTTTTTGCCCCTAGAACTTCATAGAAAAATTGAGTTACTAAGAGGAAGAACTAGAATATATAGGAGATGGCAAGAACAATGTTATGTCAAGAAAATCTATCGGATATGTACTGGAGAGAAGCGACTCAAAATGTTGTATATATTCTAAACAGAGTTTAGATCAGATGCAAGACTGATAAGACACCAAATGAGCTATGGAGAGGAAGACTGACATTAGTCAAACATATCAGAATATTTGGAAGCAAGTGCTACATCGAAAGAGATGAAGAAAATTTAGGTACAAGTTTGATTCTAGATCAGATGAAGGTATTTTTCTTGGTTACTCTTTAAGAAGCAAAGAATACAAATATTATAACAAAATATTGAAGATTGTATAAAGTGAAAATGTGAGAGTTTATGAAACTATTCAGTCTATTGGTATTCCAGAAGTAAAGGATGATGAAGAACCAATTCACAACTATATTGAAGACTTAGAAGAAGTTGTTACAATAACTCTAGCAAAGTATGTTTAGAAGAATCACTCTAAAGACCAGATCATAGGAGATAAAGACAGTGGGGTTCAGACTTAGAAGAGACTTGAGAGAGAAAATGAATAGGTACACTTTGTATTAATTTCAAAGATAGAGCCTAAGTCATACAAAGAAGCAAGCAAAGAGAAAGGATGGATAAAAGCTATGGAGGAAGAGCTGATTAGATCAAGAATGAAACTTGGGAACTTGTTCCAAGACCTAAAGGCAAAAATGTGATTGGAACCAAGTGGGTTTTCAAAAATAAGCTAAATGAAGAAGGTGAAGTGATCCAGAATAAGACAAGACTTGTGTGTAAAGGGTATACTTAGATTGAAGGCATAGATTTTGAAGAGACATTTGCTCGACTGATAGCAAGACTGGAAGTAATCAAGATGTTTTTAGCTCTTCCAATATTCAAGAATTTCAATGTATACCAAATGGATGTGAAGTCAACATTTTTGAATGGACAACTAGAAGAAGAAGTCTACATTGAATAACTAGAAGGGTTTCAATGTTTTAACAATTTGGATTATGTTTGCAGGTTGAAGAAGGCTTTGTATGGTCTCAAACAAGTTCCTAGAGCTTGGTATTCAAGGTTGGTAGGATACTTGCAGCAACAAGGATTCAAGAGAGGAAGTGCAAATAGTAATTTGTACATAAACACAAAAAGGTGATCAACTGTTGATAATTGTGGTTTATGTAAACAATATTATTTTTGGTGGCAACAGTGATGACATGTGCAAGGAATTTCAGAAGGCAATGAAAAATGAATTTGAAATGTCTATATTAGGTGAATCATCTTTCTTTCTTGGGTTGTAGATTGCATAATCAAATAGAGGCATTTTCATTTCTTAGAACAAGTACATAAAGGAGATGTTGAGTAAGTTCAAGATGGAAGATTGCAAACCAGTAGGAACACTTATGGTTACAAGATGCAAGTTCAGTAAAGATGATGAATCTACTCTGACAAATCAAACCTTGTACAAATCTATGATTGGTAGTTTGTTGTATGTGACAACATCCAGACTAGATATAATGCAGGAAATTAGAATGGTTACCAGATTTTAGGCAACACCTAAAGAAACACATGTTAAAGCAGTGAAGAGAATATTCAGATATTTGAAGGCTAATATGGATTATGGACTATGGTATCCTAAGAGTGAAAATTTCACTCTAACTGCATACACATACGCAAATTGGGCAGGATGCATTAATGATCAAAAGAGCACAAGTGGTGGTATATTCTTTCTTGGTGACAGTTCGGTGTCCTATATGAGCAAGAAACAAGACTTAGTTTCATTATCTACAACAAAAGTAGAATACATTGATGCAACATTATGTTGCACTCAGGTATTGTGGATGAAGCATAATTTGAAGGAGATGAAGATTGAATTTGATGAAATTATCTCTATTTTTGTGCTAACACAAGTGCCATAAATATCTCAAAGAATCTAGTAATGCATTCAAGATCAAAACACATTGCAATCAAGTATCATTTTCTGAGGCAGAAAGTTGCAGAAAAGGCGGTAAAGTTGGAGTATATCGAGACAAAAAAACAAGTAGCAGATATATTCACAAAACCACTTCCTAAGGAGATATTTGAGTTTCTCTGACAAAATTTGGGAGTTGTTGCACCCTCCTCTTGAATCAAGAGGAATCATAGGTTGAGGGGGAGCTTGGTCTCCTTGTCATAAGAAGGCTTGGTGGTCTTGCAAAATGCTTTCAAAAGCATGGTAGTATGGATTCAAGGGGAGTTGTACTAAAGGATTTCCAAGAAATGCTCCACATTTCTCTGCATTTGTAGATTTCACTACAACAAATCCCTGTGATTAGCTCCCTTTTTTGCTTCCACCCACTGTTTTAATGTATTTTTCTCCAATTTTTTGAAAAAGTCGGTGCTATTTATCGGGATGGTGCTATTTTTGGCATTTTTTGTTCCGATCAAAACAAGTAGGCACTAAATTAGGCGCTAATTAGTGCCCAGTTTAGCATTGGATTTAGCATTGGGTTTAGCACCGGGTTTAGCGCCGAGTTTAGCACCAGGTTTAGTGTCGGGTTTAGCGCCGAGTTTAGCGCCAGGTTTAGTGTCGGGTTTAGTGTTGAATTCCAAGTAGGTGCTAATTAGTGCTCGGTTTAGCATCAGGTTTTCCATTAGGTTTAGCATCGGGTTTAGCACCAAATTTAGCGCCAGATTTAGTGCCTAATTTTGTGCCTAATTGTTTAGATCTAGCAAGGATCAAGGGTTAAGGGATTAGGGGTGTTAGAACAAAAAATCCTTCCCCAATATTCACTGGCCTTCAATTGCTTTCCTACATTTCACTTGCATCAAAAGATCCCTCAACCCTAATCCTTCAACCCTCAACCCCTATACCCTCTACCTTATACATTGGACCCTCAACCTTAATCCTTCAACTATATACCCTCAAACCTATACCCTAAATGCTCTACCCTCAACCCTTAACCATCAACCCTAAACCCTTAAACCTTGCTTCTACCCTCTACCATCAACCCTATATCCTCAACCCAATACCCTAAACCATCAACCCTATAGGTCCTCAACTCTATACCCTCAATTCTCAACCCTCTACCCTATATATTGGATCCTCAACCCTCATATATATATATATATATATATGCCCCTCCCTCCTCTTCTCTCCTTGTCTCTATCTCACTTCTCCCTCCATCCCTCACTCCATCCATCGACCCTCCCTCTCTACCCTAATCCCTCAACCCTAAACCAACAACCCTTAAACACTCAACCCTAAACCCTAAACCCTCAACGCCCCTCAGCCCTTAAACCCTAAATCCTTAAACCAGCTTCTACCCTCTACCCTCAACCCTCAACCCTTAAACCCTAATACCTCAACCCCTATACCCTCTACCCTATACATTGGACCCTCAACCCTATACCCTTGGTGTGACTGTAAGGGCATACAAATTCAACTATATCCCTTTTGTACATTTTATGGCATAATACACCTCATTTCTACATTCAATCATCTACAAATTTGCCCATGTTTAAAATTTTTGAGTAAAAGATTAAAAAAATGTTTTTAAAGGATAATATGAAGATAATAGTATGATCTTAAATTTGAGATTTAATATCATTTGAATTAAATGGCATTTTTATCTTCTTTTCAATTAAAAATTGTAATATTTAATTTGTAAAATATTATAAAATAAATAAATAATAATAAAATTTATATGTTGAATATTAATCATTATTTAGAATTTATTTTTCACAATAATAATATGAATGGTTTGGAAGAAATGCAAGAGGCAGATCTATTTTAATTAAAAAAAATCTTAGGGTGCAAGGAATCTAATGTAATATCACAATCACAATCACACAATTTTTTTAAATTATAATAATTAAAATCATAATTTAATGATTAAATTATATATTTAATTCATATTCATTTTAGTTTTATTTAAATCATAGTAATGAGACTTGGACTCGGCTCGAACTTGGCTAGGGTGACTCGACTCGGGACTCGGGACTCAACATCCGGACTTGGTGCAGACTCGACAAAATAAAAAAAAACACTAGAAATTTAGAGATTTTTAAGGATTTAAAACTTGTTTCAAGCACGCTTTATTGAATAAACCTTAAAGACACAATAACATCATTAAATAGAAGCAAATTTGATCACATACACAAGTATACATCAATCACATAAGTATAAATTACACAAATTGTAGTTGAGTTGCTGAAGGAAATAACACATGCTTAGATATATAAATATAGTCAAATGTATACAAAACTCATGGAATATGAAATCCATGACATCAAATGTTCCAAAAAAATATGAAATATCAAAACAATAACTACAATTCTATGGTCCTAGATGATGTAGCAACTGCAACCATAGTCTTTGCTTGTGACTCCATGCCACCCTCACCAACATTAGTTGTGGATGTGTTTGCTCGTGCTTTAGCCTCCTCCTCTGTCATGGATATAGCCTCAACCTCTCTATCTACCTGGTCAACCCAATCTGCAAGGTCCTCATCACTAACACAAGTATATATTGATCATATAAGTATAAGGTTATAAACACAAATTGTAGCTGAGCCGCTCAAGGAAATATCACACTTAGATATATAGTCAAAGACTCGAATGTATACAAAAATCATCAAATATGAAATCCATGACATCAAATGTTCCAAACAAATATGAAATATCAAAAGATTCAAAATAATAACTAGAATTTTATGGCTCAAAGGAGCCTGCATCCTTCCTACGAATGTGTCTAAGATATTTCCTAGATGATGTAGTAACCATAATCTCAAGTATCAGAGTGATTTCCCTAATGGGATTGAGGGGTAGTGCCCTTTGTGGGGGTCTAGGTGTAATGCCTCTAGTGGGGTCAAGGGGCAGCGCCCCTCACAGGGGTTTGGGGGTAGCATCCCTTGCAGGGGTTGGGGGGCAATGCCCCCAGTGGGGTCAAGGGGCAACACCCCCAGTGGGGTCAAGGGGCAATGCCCCTTGCAGGGGTCTGGGGACAGCGCCCCCAGTGGGGTCAAGGGGAAACCATAGGAAAACCTAAGGCATAGAACAACCTAGGAACGATGAGCTAAAGTATTAGTCAAGGCACTTTAATTGTAAATCAATGTGATAAAAAGATAAGGGCGAGCTAGGGCAACATGAAACCCTAACCACAAAACATTGAACTTCCACATTTCTCGCCTCATTTTGCACTTTGCCATTTTTGGAGAACTTGACACACAACCGCCATGGAAACTTAGGGTTTGAGCCTGAAAATCAAAAAAATTATGCACTGCTATGTTGATTTGGTGTCGATTTCCTTTAGGAACTTAATGGTAAGTTGTTTCTTTGTTCTGGGTCATTTTGACTCCATTTTTGAAGGATTTAGGGCCTCTAGGCCACGACCATGAGTAAATTTTTGATGCATTTTTCTATGTTCATTTCCTCTGTTGATATCTCATTAATTACCTCGGGCCACCATGGATGCACTTGTTTTGATTTTTAAAGGCCACAGGCACGTGGGTTTTGATGGTTCCTCTCTTCACACAAAAACTGGGTGAGTTTCTATGCTTTCATCCTATGTATTCTCTTCTTAAATGAGCTCGATTTGAGCATGATTTGAAAGAAAAAAATTGTCCTCTGTGTGGAAACAAAAGAAAAAGTGTGCTCCTCTACCCAGGCTACGACCATACCATTTTATTTCCTCACTTTCTGCAGAAGATAACCTAGTTTTAGGCTCGACCCATGATAGCAAATTATAATACTTATGGAATGGAGAACTTTCCTGCATTTTGTTTACTATTTTGGGGGTTTTGAAAACCTTTCATGGCTATGGCCATTCACAATACCTTCTTCATCTTCTGGGTTGGTCTTCTTCCACTTGTATTACTAGACCTATGTTGTCAATATCACCTCATAACATTGTATCACCTTGATTTTCACTATTTAGATAATCTTGAGACTCCTTTAAAAAAATTGTACAAGCCTGATATGACTGATCATGGTGATGTATTGGAATGGTACAATCAAGAGTTTGATCTATATTGTAACTCTTTCATATCAATTGGAATAACTTCCTTCTTCACTATCCATGATTTTTTCGTTACTTGTTGGGTTGATATTTTCTTGTTATTTCATCAAATTAGACTGATCTAGCTATTGTTGACCCCTCATTTCAAGCTCAAAATCAATAGCAGACTAAAATAAAATAAAAAATCCACTTTTGTGTTAGCAAAATGAAACCTAAAACTCAACATGTGGAAAGACTCTTCTCGCTGATCTGCATTCTCAATCTGAATAATTAATCATAAATGAAACTTAAATAATCAGAAGGGTAAAATGAACCATGAAAACCACATCCAACCAATAAAACAAACTCATACAGTAGCAACAAATGAACTTCTATTTGTATTGATTCAGAAAAATTGGCATTGTTTCAACAATTCTTTTTCTTTTTAGTCCTTCCTTATCTTTTACAAGAGAAAGTGATTTCATTTATATAGAGAGACAAGTACATTGAGTTTACAATAAAGGGTGAGGATTAATCCATCAAGCTCCTTGCAACAACAAAAAGTACACCTCTTTTTAATTTGAAATTGCCCCATAAATAATCTTTTATGAAGTTATACATTTCTTATGTTTACGTGTTGCTAGAAAGTGAGTTATTATTAAGTAATTGACTGGTTGACAATAAATTTTTCTCATGTTTACATGAGGAGGTGAAGGCTTTGGCTTTCTCTTGGTGAAAAGAGGAATCCAAGCTTTCTTGTGTTGGGTGGAACGATCTTAACAGGATATTAATATGTTTGTACAGGTTTGTGTTGGCAAAATGGATCAACAAAAAATCTTTCAGCTGTTCACTATTTTCTTTAAGCCACTAGAATATATTTTAACAACATAAAATCCTATAAGCATACTAATTGAAGCTTCAAGGTCAAGTGAACAATTTTGTATTAAATTTTTTATTTTGGAACTCGTGAACATTATGTGGCTGAGAAAGCTTTTCAAACAAATTTCTTATGTTGTGGAGCCAAACAGTTACCATGGCATTACTTTTATATCTACAAAGAAATTCATTTTCACATTATGTGGAAAATCAAACAAGGGGCAACTGGTATGTAAAAAAAATGTTTGTTTTTTCATTTTTCCTTTTCTATACTTACGGTAATAGCTTACCTAACATTTGATCATGGTTTGTAATGAATATGGCTGGAGAAATAGCAATTAGCACATTTTGCCATTCCCATATTTTATAAGTAAATAGCCTGGTATGTAAAACAAATGTTTTTTTTTCATTTTTCCTTTTAAGTAATTAGCACTTGTAGCATCACGAATCACTCAACACTCCACGCCTTTACACGTGCTTGATTCTTCAAAGGTCGCATAACTCCAAAAATTTCTGCTCCAAATTCAAACATCGGTGCCAAAGATAGAAATCTGAAACCGTTTCAAAGATTCTCAAAGAGAAGAAGTCATCGCATAAAATTAGAAAAGCCCTCAAAACACCGTTAATGACTTTAGACATGTCATGCCACAAAAATGAATGTGATTTTGTCTCAAATATGGTCGATGTTGAATGCTATTGCTGCTCCAAGGCACTTTGACTTCTTCCTTAGACAGTGAGATTCCCTCAAGACATGAATGTGGTTATCATAGCTCTAAACACTCATTTTAGCATGAAGAATGCATCAATGTGTAGTAAAATTTGTAAAGCACTTGTCTCTGATTATGAAGGTTTTAGATTGTTACATATAGTCATGGTCAGATTCTCATGATAGATTCCTTTGAAACTTGTGACAGGTATGTATTTGAGGACCAAATTGAGTTTATCAAGGAATCGGTACTTGAAGGAGAACAGTACTTTAATAAATTAGCTCATATGCTGATGTTTTGAATTGTATATCAAATATCTTTTTTGATTTAAATAGTAATAAGATATATGTTTCTTGCTTTGGTTGATTGGACTAAACTTTAGAGAACAAGTGGAAAATGTTTTGGAGTTTTATATGTATTTTTGTAAGACTTTTTAACTTTACAACATAGTTTATGTATTTTTCACTTTTAATTTTTTGTTAATTTTCTCATTATTGATGTTTTATCCTAAATGGTATATCAAACTCTAGTTCAAAATCTTTTAGATGAGGCTGCTCCCATAGCTCTATTACTCGCTTGACAAATCTTTGAAATTCTACATTGATTTTATTTTTCTTGTTCCTCTCTTGTTGTTCTTCCTCAATTTCATCAGGATCATACATTGACCTTCTTGCCCCTCCTAAAGTTTGGACCACATCCATTACCTCCACATAAAACTAGACATCCTTTGTCTTCTTGGTTCACGATGACTGGGCCAAAAAAAAATGTGCCAAGGGAAAAGAGTATTTCTGATTCAAACCTCATGCCTTAGCCATTCCATAGTCCTCTTTCTTTCGTCGTAGTCAACACCAACCGAGAACTTCATTGTTTTCTGCTCTTGCATACTATTATTTAAATGTCATCTTTTATTAGACTTGTTGATGATCACTTCTCTCTATCTTAGCAAAGAAAAGACAATGACAAGATGACTTAAAAAACTGACTACGAGAACCACAATTGATTGGATGGATACAAGATCAAAAGTCAAATGATGACAAAAGGGAGCACAAGAGATGAGTTTCATATGGGTACCAACATGAGGATAGGTTGTATCTATTTCAATTTAAGTTCTATATATTGATCTATTTCATAAAAAAAAAAAAATTTAACCCAATAAGATTGAATTTCATCATGAATCCTCATTTGCAATCATCAAGCCATTGGAAGGAACATTGTTTCCTTTTATTTTATTCCTGACATAGCAACAATTAAAAGTTTTCATGTTATTTTCAAAATTGTTGGTTATTTGATGCTAGGTTAACTTTTCTTGCAATGATTGTATAGGATGAAAAGAATAGCCATATCAAATTCCTTTTTCCCAAGTCCTACTCTCTCAAGGTTAACAATTTCAATCTCACTAATAGTGATTACTAAGAAAGGTAATTCCACCAACTCTATCAGATAGTTTACTGTAGGAACAATAAAAGCAGACGCTTTGAAAGGAACTCCATGAAAACCAAGCTCTATAAATGGTATATCAAACTCTAGTTCAAAATCTTTTAGATGAGGCTGCTCCCATAGCTCTGTTACTCGCTTGACAAATCCTTGAAACTCTGCATTGATTTTATTTTTCCTGTCCCTCTCTTGCTGTTTTTCCTCAATTTCATTAGGATCATACATTGACATTCTTGCCCCTCCTAAAGTTTGGACTACATCCATTACCTCCACATAAAGCTGGACATCCTTGGTCTTCTTGGTTCACACCATGATATGGTTATGCAAATGAAAATGAAGCAAAGTAATCATCTCCTTCTCCGTTGGCTGGAAGAATGCATGCTTAATGTTTTGATACATGATATAAGATCTCTTCTGCTCTCATGGTTGAACACTTAAATCAATTATGATGGGCCTCCAGAGTTCCAGTCATCTTTCTTCCTCTTCCACCAAATGTTGGCATATTTTACTAATGTTTATTAGAATTGTTGCATGTTTTACATCACTGGAATGACATATTAGTTGTAACTTTTATGAAATTTTATTATGGTATGTGCACTTTGATATGATGTAATATGATTATGGTTTTGTTTCACATGTTGTAATATTAGATATATAACAAAAAAATAAATTATTGCATGAAATAAATAATAATTTTTCATTTTAAATGTTTTTTTTGTAGAACACGGGTCTTCCAGAAGATCAAGATGATCCTCATGATATATAGATCTAGAATATGTTGGTTCTAGTACAGATCACATGGCAGAGGATGATGATGACACAGATACAAAAGACATCGAGGCTGATGATGATGATGATGATGACGATGATGATGATGATGATGACGATGGTGATGATGATGATGATGATGAGGTAGTTGATGGTAGTAGCCAGTGACATTCATGATCATATAGACTGCATCATGGATCATTGTTGATATATCGTTATGATGCCTCTTTTCATGGTTACTATCATATGTATCATTTTCACAGCCTGCAAGGCCATATTATTGACTTGTATCATTTTGACATGTATCATTTTGAAATATATCATTTTGACATGTCATTAATCTAGTGGCATATTTGACTCACTTGTTTTAATTATAAATGATGATCATGTTATTAATAATTATTTTGTTATTTAATCATATGAGTTAAATAATTAAATTACTTACTCTATAATCATATGAGTTATTTAAGAGGCATGATGATCTGTAATTAAAGAGCTACAAATAATTAATTGTTGAAATTACTTACTCTCAACTATAGATTTTATCCCGATCCAACAAAATTGCGTGATTATGTATCTTAACCGTTGAAATTACAGAAAATAGAATTCACTTGTACTTTATCTAGATTAAAAGACATAAACTAATTACTTAAATGTTGTAATTAGAAACTCAAAGAATCAAAATAATGAAAGAATTATGAGACAAAGAAGAAATAGAGAGATCACTCTTGATAACGAAGTTCGCTCAATTTGAGCTATGTCTCTGGGTCCGCTTCTCAACATTGGACCGCTTTTATTAATATTGCCAAGCACCTGAAAATGCCTTCTTACAATATCAAGCTTCAAAAACTTGCATAAAATTCCTCACAATCTCTCTCACTATTACAATTTTTGGTGTATAATAACACCTTGTAATTCTTCTCCAAAATTCTCACACTGGAATTATTTCTCCAAGTAGACTTACAAAGGCATAAAAAATCCCTCAAACACCTAGTTCTCTCAAAAGCACATGGTTGAAAATCAAACACCTACACCCCCTTTTATACATAAAAAATTGCCTTAATAAGGCTCAACCATCAAAACAAATAAATAACCTTTATCTCCCGTTTATAAGCCCTTATGGGTTTTTATGATTTTTTGGCAATATTCATTTGTCAGGTTGTTATTAACCATATAATTATTTTCGGGCTTAACAAGTGTTTAAAAGAATCACCACCCCTTATAATAACATTAAAATCCTTTTAAATAATTCCTAACCCCCTTAAAAAAACCCTTTAATTATCTCTAAATATCTTTTAAATATTATTTAACCCTTAAAAATGAAAAAAAGGTGGTTAAAGGGGTTAATTCGTTGAAATATAGGTCTAAGGGTTTGTTTTTTTCTCCTTGTTTTATGGGCAAGGCAAGAGGATTTTAAGGGATAAAATTCCCCCAAATCCTCTCTCTTTTTAATTATTTTTCTAAACCATATGTGTTTTTCTTCTTTAATAATTATGGTTTAATATATATTTATGCCAACTCACCACTCTTGCCACATCATATACTACATCATCATCCATGCTAGCTGTACTTTTGTTGATGTCATCAAGTCAACCAATTTTGACTAAACTTTGACTAGTTGTATCTTGCTCATTCAGACTCAATTTTCGATGAAACGAATGGCATTGGACTCATGGCGATGAGCCCTTCGTCATGACACCGACTTTGACCAATTTAGAGATGATGAATTTTTTGCCTTTTCCCTGGCCCCCTGATTTTCCTGTTTGATTGGACCTTTGGCACACACACAAGTTCTGCATACAAACTCCTTTTGAGCCCATTCAAGTTGTGTCAGGACCGTGTCAACGAGCTCTACGTGATGATGTTGGTTTCGTGAGATTTTGAGACTATGAAATTTTTAGGTTTTCTAGATCCACTTGGATCACATGATATATTTAATTAATTAAATTGAAATAAAACATATTATTTAATTTACTTACTCTATAATCATATGAATTATTTAAGAGGCATGATATATTTAACTAATTAAATTGAAATAAAACATATTAAATTAATAAATGGAAGCAAAACAAGAAGCATTTTTAAATGGAAGCAAAACAAGAAGCATTTTTAGAAGCAAAAAAAGAAGCAACAATGAAAGCCAAACTAGAAGCAAACCAGAAGCAATCTTGGAAGCAAAATTGGAAGTAAAATCGGAAGCAAAATTGGAAGCAAAACTAGAAGCAAATTTGGAAGCAAAACCCAAAGCAAAACTGGAAGCAAATGTGGAAGCAACATAATAAGCAAAACCAGAAGCAAAATCAGAAGCCAAACTGGAAGCAACAAAAAATTGGCGCTAAACTTGGCGCTAAACCCGACGCTAAACCCAGTGCTAAATTCGGTGCCAAAGTGAACATACCATTTTGCACTAGCAAAAGTTCCCAATTCATGAACTCAAATACACTAAAATCCGGTGCTATATTAGGCGCTAATTGCTTGTTTTGTTGTAGTGTTTGGCTATGCAGTTTGGTAGTTTGTCTACGTCAAGTATGGAGTATGCATGTTCTTGTTTTTCAGATCATATGTTACTACATGAGTTGTTAAAATCATCAAAATGAAGAATACATTGCTATAGCTAGGAGGTTCAGAAAAATGGTCCGCATTTGAAGTTATTGTCTTGCGGCTTGAAGGATGTGTTTATAGGAGGAGAAGTACCTTAAATCCGAAAGGGGGAGAAAGGTTGTTGACCTTTGCCATTGATGTCGAAGGGGGAAAGTGAACTCAAAATACTACATCTTCTAAGGGGGAGACATCATTCTCAGGGGGAGAAATATCTTCGTGTGTAGTTGGCTGGTTTGGTGGCCCAACATTTTGTTGTTTGTCATCAATGAAAAAGCGGGTCGGAGATTGTTGAACATAGGTTGCCATTGATGTCAAAAGTTCAACATGATTAGTGTTGGTAATTTTATTGTTAGGATGAAAAATCAAGAAATATATTTTATTAGTTGCAAAGGAGTGTTTGTATGGTTGTTGTATGCTTGCAATATCATTCTTGCATCTATTCATTGTGCAACGATGATCCAAAAGTCTGTACTAGTATGTTTCAGTTTAGTTTAGAGCAGAGAAATTTCTCTAGCAATACAATTATGGTCAACATTTCTATCTGAAATGCAATTATGCTTTGTGGTTTGGAAGGAGAATATGTCTACACTAGTTCTATCATATTCCTAAGTTTTCGAAGGATATTTTTAGTATGTAGGAAGTTTGAAATGACAAAGGATCCTCTATGTCTTTTTGTCAACCAGTTGGAGTTCAAGGCCTGTGCGGTAATGACTAGTAGCGTGTAAAATTCTAATCTTGCTTGTGGTGTTAAGATAGGACCTGATTAAGGTTCCTGTGGTAGCACACAATATCATGTATTTTTACGGCAACAAAATTTTGATTTTGGACCAAGATGTTACACGTTTCATGTATTTTGAATTTAGGTCCACCTTATGCTGTCTTGGCTATTTGCGAATCCCTAGATGACATAGAAGAGTGTTAATGCAATGTCATGTATATAATTCTTTGTTGTGTGGATGTATTATGTATTTGTGAGTGTCAAATTTGAATTAGAATTACACTCGTGTGAAGAAGAGTTGGTCGCTAGTGCAAATTGAAGAGGTGGTGGTGAAGATAAAAGGGAGATTTATATTTCAGTGTGTGCGCCTGAATTAGAATATCATATTCTGTGAGGAAGAGTGTCAACTATGAGTTTGGCACATGTAGGTGTTACATTGAAGATCCACAAGCTTAAATCATTGTAATTCGGTAGGACTGGTATTCTACCTGCTATATTGTTTCAGTTGGGGATTGGTGTCTCTAATAAGTTGGTGCCTACAAGCACAGTAGGGGATTAGTGTCTCCGGTAGGTTGGTGCCTACTTCAATGTATACAATTCACTTGTATATTTCTGCATCATGAGGTTGGATTTGGATAGTAGATCCAAGCAACTATTCTCACCATGGTTTTTCTCATCTTGAGTTTCCATGTATATCTGGTGTTCACTTGTGTGCTTTATGCTTTTATGTTTTATTTGTTTATGTGGAGTTTGTTGTGAAGAATCATATACTCTAATAATCGTAACAAAAGTTAAATTTTTTGAATTGATTAGATCTACTGATTCACCCCTTCCCCCTCTCTTAGTAGATTGTGTGCCCTTCAACAAACTCAATGTTTGTTTACCTTGAACATTTGAGGATGAAATGTTCCTCCATTTCTAATGCCCTCATGGTGGAGAAAATACAACCCTCTCTTTCCACCTTTTTTAGGTGTTGTGCATTTGCTTGTCTTGCATCTAAGCCTATGAGACTTAACACTTGCTCAGCAATAAGGACCTTTTCTTCCATTTAATTTCAAATTATATATATATTTTTAAAATACTAATAAACAAAATTAATTTTTATAATATAGTGTGACTCATTTTCTTCTTATTTACTTCGTACACATTATTAATCTAAACTTTTCTATTTACACGAAAATATAATTAATTCATCATCTCTTGTTTCATCTGTGCTGTTGATAATCCAGAATCCCTCAAGGGTGTTTGAGGTTCATTTACCCAGAAAGCTACCGAAGTAAAGAGGGGAGACGCGATAATCAACATGTGGCCGGGTTTAGGGAACGGGGTTCGCGAGCATTGCCTCGGAGGACCGATATGCTTTAGTTGCTTTAGTGGGGTCAATTATCAGGTTCAACTTAAGGTATCCCAAATTGAGAGAACTCTGCAGCTGTCCAAGAGTGCTTGATCCATCAATAAAATCAGTCTCGCAGAAATAAAAATTTCTTCCGCTAATACTTTTTAAGCACCGATAGAGTCCACTTTTTTCATTTTGTCAGTGAAATAAAGTAAATTTGAAAGCAATGCTATTTCAAATCCAAAAGCTTAAATGGGGTACGTTAGCAGAATGACGCAGATTTAAATCCCGCTGGCATAAAGTGGTCCGGAGCGGGTTTCATATCGAGATTAGGGTAATACAGGTCCAAGGCAATAAACTATAACATCACTGGTTCATACCACTACCTCGTAAATTATTCTAGATGAACAGTTAGTAAATTTTACGGGATCAGAGGAAAGAGAAGAAAATGGTGCACAATGCATATGATTCATTTCAGATCGTGAAGGGTTGTCCTGCCAAAATAGAAAGCGTTGGGGTATGGGGATGTCGAGTATTGGTTGGGTGCATTGATGGTTCCCTTAGAATATATGCTCCCGAATCATTATCGATCAGCAATAATAGTAATATTAGTAGAAGAGAGATCCCCTCTGGTGGCGGCAGCGGCATCATCGAAGCGGAACCATACGCGCTGGAAAGGACTTTGGTTGGATTTTGTAAAAAGGCGGTCATATGCATGGATGTCCTGCAGTCGCGAAGCTTGCTGCTCTCACTTTCAGATGCTATAACACTTCATCGACTGCCGGGCTTTGAAGTAGTTGTCTACATCGGAAAGACCAAGGGTTCCTCTTCCTACGCTTGGGATGATAAACGCGGTTTCCTTTGTGTAAACAAACAGAAGAAATTGCTCATCTATCGATATGACGGTAAGTAAGGTATGCGTTTATGTATGCTTAAATTCGTTGATTGTGCACGAGCCAAAGTCCTAAGAAAATGATAAAAACAAATTAGCTTATACAATATATTCTACATTATATGTCCTCTTTTAAAATGCACGATTTACAGATGCAGGGGGGATTTTTATCAGAGTTAATTATGATAGGTTAAGCCTCGGGGCAGGATTATAACTCTGACCTTACAGCCCTTGATGGGCCCTTTCTGTTCTCAAATTTTATGTTAGGTGAACGGCATGGCTTTGTTTCTCCATAACTATAATGGATGTTTGGTTACTAATAAGATCATTTCATTTCAGGTAGCCGAGAGTTTGTGGAAATGAAAGAATTTGCTGTACCAGATGTAGTAAAGTCGATGGCATGGTGCGGAGAAAGCCTATGCTTGGGAATCAGGCGGGAGTATGTTATAATGAATACTGTAACTGGTGCCTTATTTGAGGTGTTCCCCTGCGGCAGGATCGCTCCACCTTTAGTTGTTTCTCTTCCTTCCGGGGAGTTACTCTTAGGCAAGGTACATTTTTCACCCTTGTCTTTTTAAATCTACCATTCCAATAACATTTTTTAATGAATTTGTTCAATAACTGAGACCCTCCCTAATTTAATTATTAGTTTTTCTACTTTGATGCACTGAAAATTTTGTGGCGCATTGGCTCTTTCATTTTAAACAATATTTGTCTATAAGCACATCAACAAATAAATTATTGTCAACTATATTAAGTCGGATTCATTAGGTTTTATGTCACTGAATAGAGAACTTTGCAGAAGGTAGTGCTGAAGATGATGCTGCATCATGAATTTCTCTTGATTTAGGGTTTGCGGAAAGCTACTAATCCTGATCCAGGCAGTCAACCTATTTACTATTAGGGTTAACTTCAAGGAATATTCATTTCATTTCTTGTCCTGCTGCTCTGTTCTCCTCTAGACTAAATAAGATTAGTACATGCACAGGTAATTAAAGCTCCCCTTATGCCTATTGTGGATGTAGGATCACTTGATGTTAGAGTGGGGGTCATTCTGTAATGGATGCCCCTGATTTATTTGTTTTGTGTGTATTGTTTTCAGAATAAGACAAAAGTTGCAGAAGGGTTTTATGTTTTGTTTCCATTCATTGCATAAGATGAATACATTGAGATAATCATGAAATAACAAGAGAAATATGGAATAATTACATAGAACATAATGCCATTTCAAACTCTATTACTCCACAACCTATGGTTTTTTCTTTTTAATTTTTGAGACTCGTGTAAAAGCAAAGTTTGTATAATAGCCATTGTTGGCCGTTAATAACAGATACAATTCTTGACAAAATACATAGTTTATAGTCAATGATATTTAGAAATATCAAGACAATTATCTCTACCTTCAACTTTCTTACGGATATGTACTATAAATTCCTAATAAAATTTATTCTAATGTTTTTGACATTCTTCTACCATATGACTTTAATCAAACTTACAAGCTCCTTCTTACTTCCATAAAAAAAAGAATCTTGTTAGGCCTTACTTTAAAAGAAAATAACAAGTAAAAAGGTTTATGATACCAAGAAATGAGAAACTTGGTTGGGCTGCAGCTTCCTGTTTGTATTGTTCCCAAAATTGGTGCAAACATTCAGGATGTTGCCTTATATTACCTGTGTGCATCATGTGCTTTTCTACATCTGCCTCCTCACACTACACAAACTGCTATGCTTGGTAACAGAAGGCAGCAAGATTCACAATGGAAGTTTGCCTGTTTAACTTCATGAAGGTTTTAAATCTGAATGACCACCGCTCCCAGCAATTGTCACAGCTTCAACTTTAAAGTCTGCTTGCTGCACACTCCTCTCATCTCACTCATTCACTCTGTCCAATCTACTGCCTTAAAATTTTGAATGCAGGCACCATATAGATTGCTGGCCGTGCCTTCATGTCATCATGATTATCTGTGTACCTAAAATTGTCTGTCCCCCAAAGTGGATTTGATTGTTTATTGGATGCTCCCTCACATCCTTCCCAGGTCTTCCATGCTTACAGAAGCGCCACTGTTTAATGAGTACCTTTAGTCCTAACTGCAGAAGAGTGCAAAAAGCTTATCCATATGAAGCATCCAGAAAAAGACTAGCCCTGATACCATCTTCAATTGAAAGCACAATCTGTAATTTTTTTATTACATTATGTTGCTCTAAATAAGCTGGAAATATAATACAATTACAATACAACAATCTACACAAAATGACAATAACAACATGAACTCAGTTTCAACACCACCTAATTTAGCATTTAATCAAACAATGGGTAGTTAATGTAATATAACATTAGAAGAAATACATATTGGTTGAATACTTAATTGTAGGATATTTCAATTTCTTGGTTATGTACTAAATGCATATTTGTCAAATTTTGCTGTTATTTGACAACCATAGAAGAACACAATTATGTTTCAGACTGCAAAATCTCAAATCAAATAAATCATAAATGGCATCCTTGATACAGGCACGCTATTTAGTTACCAGTTATTGGTAAGAATGCAGTATGAGTGGATCAAGTGTTCTCCTTGCACAACTTATTTGGTAGGAAGCAGAATTTGTAAAGATATAAGATGTGTGTGTGCATATGCATGTATATGCGCATGTGTCTGTGTCTGTCTGTCTACACATGCGCTTGCACGTATGTGCCTATGTTTGTGGGTGCATGCCTAAGTGCATGCGTGCATGTGATTTTTACATAAATCTTTATGTTGATTATATGATTCTGATTCTTCATTTCAATTTTTAGGAACAATTTTTTCATTGAATTGTAGGAATATATTTTTTTTCGGAGGTTTTTGAATAGGAGATTCCTGTTTCTTTAAAATGGTAATAAAGGTTTTCACTTATCACAAACAGGATAATATTGGAGTCTTTGTAGACCAAAATGGTAAACTACTTCAAGAAGGAAGGATATGCTGGTCTGAGGCACCTGCCTCTGTTGCTATCCATTTGCCATATGCTATTGCTCAACTACCACGACATATTGAGGTTAGCTTATTTTTCTACTTGAAGCCTTGAAATTTGTTCGATGGGTCTTTCTTTTGATTGTAGTTGAAAATTCACCATCTTTACTGCTATGATATCTTGTCTGACTAGAAGTGATTGTTTAACCTATAATTATTGCAGATCAGATCACTAAGGGCTCCTTATCCATTGGTTCAGACATATCCCCTCCGGGATGTTCATCTTCTTCTATCAAGCAGTAACTGTGTTGTTGCTGCATTAGAAAATTCTGCTTATGGTCTTCTCCCAGTTCCAATTGGTGCGCAGGTATGACTTGATTTATTTTGCTAATTTTTCTAGTTGAAACATTGCTGATCAGATCTTGCAGATTGTGAATTTTGATTTTACATATTGGTTTCTTATGGGCAATAATGCATAATTATTAACCATCTGCTTACTTTCTCGAGTGATTCCTACCTATGAAGATGTGGGATTGAGAAGAACATTGTATTATGTGTGAAATGTAGCAAGATGATGTTGGTACAGTTAAGGATCATTGAAAAACAGAGTCAATTACTCATCCAAACAGTTTGTGCTGTGCAAAACCTTAAGCACAAGAACAGAAGGTCCAAACACCTAATTGGAAGCTAGAGGAAGAAGGCATCATCGTAGAACTTTAAATTGACAGAATTTCTAAGTAACTAAGGTTCTTCCAGGACAAACTTAATATAAATATCAGAAAGGTAGTGCCCTAAATGGTATTATAAAAATGATGTATTCTCATACACTCCAGGATCCCCAGCCTTTACTAACTTTTCATTTTCAGAAGCTCTCTCACTAAGAATTCTATTCTCGCAGCCATACAATCTCTTCATATAGAAATATTCTTTGGGTGTAGAGTGGTTGAGAAATGATAAAATAAAATTATGTATCAAGGTTGTTCATACTCTTCTTTACAGCTGACATGTCTGTCTTCTGTCAACACATAGTTCTGTCTGATTTCGCTCACTGGATTTTTTCCTTCCTGGCTTTGTGTGCATTAAGCACTCTTCTATTTGTATACAACACATATTGAGGGGCTTTATAGGATGCCTCTAGGTGTTTACATGTTATCTTGTAAACTCCCATCCAAGAGTTACACCCTCCCCAAAATAGAATGTAGCTTTCAATGAAGGTCAATCAATTTTTCCTATGTCCTCCAAAAGAAGGTCAAGGCAATGAGCTGCACAAAGGGTCCAAAAAAGTGTTGGATGCCTCTCTTGAAGCAATCTTCCAATTGCCACATATACCACTGCATTGTCAGTAACCACATGGACAACATTTTCTATGCTCACCTCTAAAACAACCTCCTCCAACATGAAGCTCAATTTTTTTGCATTCTTTATTTTGTTGGAGGCATAAATTGATTTAAGAAAAACTAACTCACCATTTGAAGCACAAAAAAGCTGAGGAGGGTGCGGTTCCTTTTGTTGATCCACCCATCTAAAATAATTATGCATCCAAACTTTCGCCATTGCTTCTTTTGATCTTCCACAATTTGTTGTACATCTCCAATAGCATCTTAAAGCAACTTGCCACTTAAATCTTTTGAAGAGGGCACGTTGTACCTTTCTCCTGCAACTGTCAATGCTAACACCAAACACTCTCAATATGAACTCTTGCCACATTGAAGGGAAGGTTGTAATACCAAAAATTTGCACAAGCCTTATCTGCTTCTTTTTGCACCTCCTTGTTCCACCCTATAGCTTCTAATAAAGGTTGTGCTCCTGATACAATTTCAGGCACAAAAAATCGTTGTGATTGAACTTTGCTCAAGTTGGATGAGGAGGATGGGCCACGTATACATGCACCGTGACTAGAGCCCACAATGCCTTGCATATCCATGCCAAATTCTCTTGAGAAATTAGGAGCAGTGGCTTTTTGTGTGGTTGTTGAGAAGAAAAACAATGCTAACAGAGCCAAAAAGTAGAGATTTTGCATTGTTTAATTGATGTATGATGTCAACTAGGGAAGGAAGTTGTATGATGGTTGATTGTCGTGCAATGGGGAATTGTATTTTGCTAATGATGCAACCAAGCTGTACGGTGTGAAGAAATGTTTTTCGTTCATTTTGCTTCCCTTCCTACTATATTGTGTAGGAAAAAAATGAAGGCCAACGACTAGAAAATTTAATTTGCTTTGCCAATTGAAACTATCGTATGATTCCTAGTCTCCATGTTGACTGTACGTTGAGTCTCGTTGTAGATCGTACAATGCATTTATTTCTTGGTCGTACGATGTGATATTGTCTTGCCTGCTGTACCCTGTTCAATGGTACGAAGTCATGCTGCAATCTTGCTCTTGTCTGTACGTCGTACGATGTCTAATAATTTCTTCTGGCAATGTTTTGTCATATGGTACTAAAATTTAATACTACCGTGCGTTAAAGATTGTTTGGACAGCCTGTACAATGGGCATTGAGGAATGTCGTACGACCACTTCTATCGATCGTATGGTGCTCCACAACCTCCTTGACCATATGTTGAAACACAACCTCCTTGGCCGTACGTTGTAATCCTTTCTTGCTTGTCGTGCGATGTGGTAATGACGCCGTACACTATGAATACCCTCCAAAACTCACTGTCGTCGCCATACGGTATGTGCTTTCCAAGGCCGTATGATGAGATGAGTGTAATCTTTGGATCGAACATTGCGAGTTTTAATTCCCTTCACCAATTGCAATTTCACTTTATATTGTCGTTGTACTATGTAAAGGGGTTTAGGAACTTGTCGTGCTATGTAGCTTGGTTGTATGACATAATCTAACCTTTTAATATAGTCAGATTGTGTAATTGAGCCTTCTATTATTTTCTCTTTCAATCACCGAATAATATTTTCACCTCTTCCTTTCCACAGTTTCTTTATTTTCTACTTTTTTTTTCCTTTTTCTAAATTTTTTTGTGAAGTTGATTTGACTTGACCAATATTTGTATGCTCCACATTAACCTTTTTTTCTTTTAGTACTCTGAGATGTATAGTCTGTTATTTTGCATTCTTCTACAAAGTTGGATACCTCCCTACAACTATCATCTTTTGCCAACCATGGATTGCATCCTGCACACAAACTATCCAACTTTCCAATATCATTTTTCATCGGTTGCTCTTCACTAAGAGTCATAGCTTTGAGAAAATTACAAGTCGATGAAAATGCCTCATGGTCCTCCATTTGCTAGTGAAATAGGCCACAAAGTGAATTTGTTTCATTGTCCAAACATGATTGTAACTCTAAAATTCCTTAATTGTTTGGTTCCATCAGACCTTGACTCTCTCTGTCCATTCTTCTCCGGAGTCTGAATCTGATGAATTCGAGGAGGCTGCTTCCTTATTGATTGCTTGCTTTTTCAAATCAATTATATAATTTCTGGCCCTTATTCTAAATGGAGATTGTATTCTTTTTCCAATTGTGATTGGCTTTGGCTGCCACCAACCAACCTCGAGCTAACAATTCGTCATACGCTTTCTTCCTTAATGAAATGACCATAAAGTTCAACAAAAGTGCTTGGTTTCCGATAATTACCTTTTGTCCCATTAAAACTCTAAAGTACCTTGATACCTTGTTGATTTGCACCCACTAGTTGAAAAGTTGGCAAATGGTCGGCTTGCCAAGACTCTGTAATGTCCCCTCATAGCCTCTGTGCAGTGTTCATTGAAGAGCACATATGAAATACTAAGAGGGGGCTTGGGAGGGGGTGAATCAGTATTTCAGAACTTTTAGAACTTTAAACCAGATTTAACATGTAAATCAGAAATCAGAACATTAAGAGCATCAACAAAGACCAATGCAAGATAAACACCAGGATTATGTAGAAAACCCTTTCGGGTAAAAAACCACGGCAAAATATTGTTTTTATTTATCTCCAAAGGGCACCAACCCTGATTACATATGGTGAGCACCAACCCACCGAGAGCACCAACTCTCCTTCGAAGCACCAACTCCGATTACATTTAGTGAGCACCAACCCACCGAGAGCACCAACCCTCCTTCGAAGCACCAAGTCCAAATACACCGAAGCACCAACTTCAGTGGCTGAAGCACCAACTCAAGATAAACACCAATGCAAGATAAACACCAGGATTATGTGGAAAACCCTTTCGAGTAAAAAACCACGGCAAAATATTGTTTTTATTTATCTCCAAAGGGCACCAACCCTGATTACATATGGTGAGCACCAACCCAACGAGAGCACCAACTCTCCTTTGAAGCACCAACTCCGATTACATTTAGTGAGCACCAACCCACCGAGAGCACCAACCCTCTTTCGAAGCACCAAGTCCGAATACACCGAAGCACCAACTTCAGTGGCTGAAGCACCAACTCTAGACTTCAAATACAAGGCTACAAAACATTGTTTCAAGCACTGCCTTCACAAGAACTGTGAGGCTCACATTCACATACACGCTGTCCAAGATCAGGGATTTCAGAAATTGACTTAACTGAACAGCAAACTCTCTCTGCACAATACCTTTCAACAAACTTATGTAATTTGCACTTCTAATTAATGGTAGCTTTAGCAGAATACTCCCGTCCTCTCACAACTTCATGTCTTCATCATTCTTCAATGGTTTAATGGCTTCACGCACATACACTTTGAATATTCTCTACTGCATAGAAAACTCAGAAACAAGACTTCGATGCTGACCACCTGAAACAATTCATGTAGAGACTTAAGACATCTCTCACAGCATCTTCATATACACAGCATAACACCTGAATTGGAAGATATATATAATGCCATGAGAGACTTCACTAAAACACTGCTTCTTCAAAAGATAAGACTTAGTTTTTAAACAACATTGTATTCTATCAACACTAGCAGCTCAGAAATAACACATAAAACGGTTGCCACAGCACATAAAAGCAGCATGATGATTCAGATCAACATTTTCAACACAACAGCTCCACATCCTTTTGCACCCTCATACTCTTCTACACATCATAATCTCAGAACTAAATGCCTTTTTCATCTTCAATCATATCACTGTGTGCACCAAATAAAGGCGATGGCATTTTCTACACAGGCATAATATGGCACGAATCTCCTCTTAACAAAAACAGCATCAGTCTGAAATCAAGCATATCAAAAATACATCTCACCACATAAGTAGCCTCCCAGATAATAAAATATACTCACAACTTTCTCATATATTTTTCTAACTCCTCTCTTCACGGAATATCGAGCCATGCACAAAACGTATCCGAGAGTTATCATTACCTTCTGAACAGCATATTTTTAAAGAACCCGATTCATGATAAAAATGATAGCAATTAATATTCCCAACTTCAAAAATAAAACCGTCACTGAAAAATACAACGCGTTACAAAAAGCCTTCTCATCGAACAGCTCACGACTCCAATACAACACCTCAGATAATACCAACAAGATGGTGTAAACATCCAAACGCATGGACAGCTTCCTTCATCATTCTGCTCAGAAACGACTCCAAAAAGGTTTAATACCACCACTCCATACTCTGACAAATCTGACGCAGCCCTTCAATACTTTTCAGTGTCTCATTTGATGAAGGGTAATAAACACAACTTAAGAATACACAACCAAAAATTAACACGTCTCTAGGAAATATTTAGCCATGCCTCTGAAAATAGAAGACGTTACACCTTAACTGCTCCAGCCATATCGGATTTTCAAAAAATTGAATGCAATAAAAGACCACTAGAATTCAGAGTATTTAGAACAAGTCGACTGCCATACACACTATACAATCAAGCTTGATTCTCCAAAAAAAAACGTCCACCCAGATTCATGAAGACTACACCTTCTATCAGACATAAAATCGATTTTCACATATACTTTAATTTAGCCGTCTTCCATAAATATCCCATCGAATCTCCACACTCTACTGATTTTTTTTTATTGTATTGGTTCATTAAATCGCCATCTTCCACACACAAAGTCGTGAACATAAAACCGATGCCATATTCAGAAAGATACTACAGTTTTCATTTATTGCCCTGTCACGATGTAGGGAGACCACCATATTAATGAAGGCGACAAGAAGAAAAATAACTGCTGAACCCTGTAGCTTATTGATTCAATCTCAACAAAAAATCGTTGTGTGAGCATTTTTAAAGACGTTGATATCAGGCTCCCAAAAAAAACGTTAAAGAAATTATAACGCCAGGCGCAGCAAATTAAATAAATCACTTTCAAAATAAAGCTTCCATAACCACCACGTCTCTGCCAAAAGCTTTCTTAATGAAACTCGACCCCATTAGACACTGACGCCCAGGTCTCATCGTGAATTCTTCCTCAAAGTGAATACGAGCAAAAGCCATTTTTAATCTTTATTAATCTCAATGCCCGTCACTTATATTTATTCACTGCAGCTCACAATAATGTATCGATAACTTATTACTTCAAACTTCCGTCAGAAATTCTGCCAGCTGCCACATTAAAGGATACGTCTCAAAAAGAATCAAATTTAGCCACCTGAAGATTTAAATTGCTGAATAAAACATACCCCACGTGGGTTCAAAATACACCCTCATAGAATTTTCAAACTTCATGCCCAAACCACCTTAAGAAGAAATCGAGCCTTTTTAAGGGAGACAACCTTTAAACTCAGCCACCTCATATTCAATTTTGTTCAAATACTTTAGCTGCCTCAACCTTAATAATATAAGTCACAATATAAGACATAAATCACCGAACAATAAAAAGTCCACTTGACCAATCAAGGATGATGTGGCATAGTTGATGATTTGGCACAAAGAAGATAGACTTTTCAAACATCTGACAGGTAAGCTAGCAACAAGCTGATGTAGACAAGCAGCCAGCTGAAGCAAATAGACAAGAAGCTCAACCAGACAGACAAGTAGCTGAAGCAGGCACCCAACCAGCTCAAGCAAGCAGTCAGACAGCTCAAGCAGGTCAAGCAGGTCAAGCACATAAGCACACAGCTCGACCTTGACATCAATGACAAAATATTCGAACGGTCATCACCTTTAGCCAATTCCAGAGTCCCTGTTGGCTAAGAGGTTCAGTTAAGGGGCCTCAATTCCAGTTTGGGTGTTGGGTTTGTTGTTGCCGGGAGACTTTCTATTTTTAGCAGGGCTAGTTTGGTGCTCACTGTCCACAGTGAGCCTTGGTGCGATGTCAGTTTCTCTCCAGTTTGAGCCTTTGGAAGGTAACTTGCTGTTTCTAGTACTTACTAAAAATAGCAAGCCTATTTTGGGAATACTGGACTTGGTCAGGCTTGTCCTTGCAGCATATTCAGTTGGTTAAGTCACTTTGATAAAAGCATTTAAATATTTGAAAGTAGCCTCGAAATGTGTGCTTTTCTAAAGTGACTTTATATTTTTTTAATTAAGGGGGTCATAAGGGGACATTTTAAAAAGTGACTATGGACGCCTAGTATAGTATTACAACTTTAAGTTGTTTTTAAAGTTATATTTTAATGTTTTCATCTTGGGTGCCTAAGTGATGAAGGAGAAGTTTAAAAAATAAATTAAATCAAATGACTATTGAAGTATGGCGTGGATTTTAGGGTTGCTGGTCGCTCTAATTGAGAGGCTTCTCATAAAAGTGTTTTGAAGGCTTTCTTTTGGTTATGCGTGAGTTTGAGAAACAGGGATATGCTGCTGGTTTGATGCCATAGGATTGAAGGACGGGATTGAGGACGAAAACCCTCAAATTCTAAGGCTATTCTCGGTAGTGTGAGACCTTGCTCAGGCTGGTGTTTGGTGATTTCATACAGGGATCACAACAGGGCTTCAAGGATGAAGATTTATCAATACTTTTGAGAGATTTTCAGTTAGTTTTTGAGTGGGAGATTGCTTGTATTTGGGTGTGGTGTGATTTTCTTCAGTTTTGGTGTGTTTATTTGCAACTTCTGGGCACTTGTTTCTGCACCTGAAACCCATACTTTTGCTCATATCTCTGAGAAGGATTTTAAATTCATTATGGGTATTGAATAGAAACGTTCCTCTCTCCATGGCGATCGGAATGAGTATTGGTTTGTAATTTATTGAGGAGGATCAGATTTTATAAGTCAAATTGCCCCCTTGAAGAGGGATGGCCCTTTGGTGTTGAGATTCAGTTTTAAACCTGACTTCTGTTAGGCGTTTGTGGTTGGTATTGGAGGCTTCCTTGCTGCGTTTGGAGTACTCGAAATCTTGGAGAAGAAGGGGCCATTCTATGGTGCTGGTCGTTGGTCTTGAAGAAGGTCCTCTTGTTGCTGCTATGCTCTTTTTCCAGGTCTGAAGGCTTTAAATATTTCTAATATAGACTTGTATTTCTGTTCCTTGAATGCTCAAAAAAATCTGGTTATTGTAGTGACTGAAAATTTATTTCTAGCAAGCACTTGTTTTCACTTTTCATTTGCTTGTTATATGTATCATTTGGTATCAATGCACTATGAATGGCATATGAGAAACACAATCAAACAAACCTGAAACAACTCAGAAAACTACATATAGCAGTTGGAAGAAACAGGAGAAAAAATAAAATTTTTTTTGGGGGTGATTATCACAGACTTCTCGAAGTGTCTTTTGGAAGTACGTTCATGCCAAACCCACTATCAACAATTATATTGGCGAGATGCCTTCCAAGGATCTCCATATTCACCAATGTTGGTTTCTTTGCCGTGTTAACTATCAATAACATTGGATCAATCACTTGGTCGCCTGAGAGCGGAGGTTAAATTAATGGTTCTTCATTCTCACCAGATTCTAATTGGGTCGTAGCATGCATCGTCTCATTCTCCCCCGATACAATAGCATTTCGAAGTTCAGTAATACTTTGTAATAAATCCACTATTTTAATTGATATAGTAGCTTTATGTACTTGCCGTACAATATTTTTCTCGGATTGTAATTGATTTGTATCATCCTTGCATTTGCATTTGAGTGGCATGATTCATTATCCATAGCATTCTCCACTTCGACGCTTGCTTCACGAAGCCTTTCTTTTTTTGTGCATGGGTCCGAGTACGTAGCCTTCTTTGCTTGGGCACGAGTAATGGCTAGTACTTCATTTTGCATTCTATCAATCATGTTTGTGCTAGCCTTTTGCTTTAGACATCAGATGTCTTTGTGATTTCCAGGTCCACACCCTTTGCACAATAGTTACACTTTGTCTTGCTTGTTTTGGAAGTCTCTCGCAAAGTGTCCCCATTTGCTACACTGTTGGCATTGTATGATAGGGTGTTCTTTGGGGTCATATTGTATTTGGCTTCGTCCTCTTTGATTTTGATAACCACCTGGAGATGCATTCTATGGCATTGATGGAGTGGACTCCTCTCTGTAATATAAGACCCCCAAATATTTTTTCTGATTTTTTCCCAACTGCTGTAAGAAAGGTTTTGTTTTGTGTTTGTTTTGGAGTTCTCTCAAATGCCAATCATGATATATTGATGCCAAAAGATTTATAACTAAATGCAAAGGAATCATACAATAAATTTGCTTGGAAAAATAACATACATCTCTTTCAATAATCAGATTTTCATTGACAATAAAAACAGATTTTAACTTCCATTAATGTTAGAAACAAGAACACTTCCAGACCTGAAACAAGACGCCTGACAACAGATTTTAAAACCTCCAAGATGCAACGAGCTGAGGCTAGGATAAGGCCCTAATCTCCTTACTTTCAAGCACCCTAATCTCCTTACTTTCAAGCACCCTCAATCGCTGCAAATAATCAACAATAACCAGCAACAGCAGCCGAACTTTGAACAGATTACAAACTGAGAATAAGTCACCAAAAAGGACATCCCCTTGAGAAGGTTCGATCTGCCTTTAAAAATTCATTTTTCATTCAAAAAATGCAATTTAATACTCTTTGGAATTGCCCTTAGCAGAGTCTTCCATTAATGCAATACCCATTTTGAAACCTCACTCCATTTCAAAGCTACGAGCAAATATATGAGTTCAGGTTCAAAAAATAAGTGCCCAAAAATTGTAAATAATAACACCAAAAACTAAAGAAATCCACACCACATCAAAAACCAGCAATCTCACACCAAACCCAAATTGAAAAGCACTCAAAAGAATTGTAAAATCTTCATCTTTTTTTGCCCAGATGTGATTCCTGACTGAAACTACCATTCACTAGCTTGAGCAGGTCTTTTACTGCTGAAACTAGCCTTGGATTCTGAGGGTTTTCATCCTCAATCCCGTTCTCAGACCCTCTGGTAGCAAACCAATAGCATCTCTGTATGTCGTCAAACTCAACCATGGAGAAATGAGCTTCAAAATGAACTTTTAAAAGAATTCCCAAATTAGGGCGACCACCTCAACCCTAAAACCCAATGCCACTTCTCTTTTGCTTTTGATTTTCTTTAATTTTTAATATTCACCTTTAGCGCCCAAGTTATAAGAAGCATTTTAAAATGATATAATTGTTTAAAAACAACTTCAAGTCATCTCATTAGGCGCCCAAGGTCCTTTTTATGTCCCCTTATGACCCCTCAATAATAAAATATAAAGTTATTTTAATAAAGCTCACTTTTCGAAGTTTAAATCAAATATTTAAATGATTTAACCTTATTAACTTTATACCAACTGAATATATGCTGCCGTGACACGCCTGACCTGGTCCAGTATACCCAAAATAGAATTACTAAAAATAGCAAGTGACATCCCAAAAGCTCAAATTGGAGAAATATTGATATTACACCAAGACTCATTGTAGGCAGTGAGCACCATACTGGCCTTGCTAAAGATAGAATGTCTCCTTGAACACTGAAAACCCAACACCCAAAGTAGGAACTGAGTCCCCTTAACAGAACCTCATAGCCTACAGGGACTCTGGAATAGGCTAAAGGTGATGTCCACTGCTCAGAGGCGAGGAGGGGACATTACACTCTCCTTGCATAAAAAAGTACTTGTCTACTCCTGGTCATCAAATTGTATGGGCACTCCTTTATTGAATAACCCATAACTTGGAAAATCTCACAAAATATCGCTTTAGGACAATTACCTTTTGTGTGCCCCTCAATTTTGCACTTAGTACACCATAGTTTGTTAGTTTCTTTGTTGGTTTCTTTCTCTACCTTAAATTCTTTCATCATTTGGAGCATGTCCCTTTGAAGTGCTTGTACCATTCCTAATTTATCGTCGCTATTGTCATCCAATGTTCCATCTTCCTCTGTTTTATCTTTTACTTTCTAGTCCATTGCTCGATTGTAAGTATTGACGTACGATGATGGAGGCATGACTTTCATTTTCTTCCTTAATGAAAGAATTAAACCTTCGATGAACCATCTTTTCTTTAGTCCATTACTCGACTGGTTTTCTAATTTCACTAGTAATTCTTTGAGCCTACGATTATAGGCTTGTATGTTCTCATGCTTTCCCTGTTAGGTATTGTAGATCTCTGCCACAATTTCATTGTTGGCTCTCATGAGTTTTGAATTCCTCTTAGAATGCTCTTTTCAATGCATCCCATGTATTCTTATGAGATGCTTCCAATGCAGAGTACCAATCTATGGCCATCCCTTTGAGAGTTGCTAGAAATGCTTTGAACCAATATGTTTTGTTGTCTTGATTGTTCGCTAACAAGATTGTCTCACATGTTTTACAATGCCTTATAGGGTCCTCCAACTTGTCCCAGTGAACTTTGGAAGTTTCTGTTGCTCTACATTCGGACTTGTTGGAAGAGTCACCATCTTGCCTCCCTATTGCACCCTCTATGACGGTAACCTGTTTAGAGACTTTTGATTCGTATGTTTTGGTGCTTTCCCTACACTCTCAGACATGCTGGAATCCTTCACTCGTCCCTCTTCAGCATTCGTCACCCTCGGGTTGCCTTCGAGGTCTTCTTAATGCTTCCTTTGTCTTGGCGTTATTGGCTCCGATCTTCCAATGTTCCATTCTTTCGTTAGTGTGAAGTCTTCAATTTGGTGTATGGTCTCTATAAGACCTTCGGTAGGTTCTCTCTAGCCTTCCCCTTCGGCTGGTTTTATTGGTACAAACTGTTCTTTGATGGTCATGTTGGTAGTTTCTTCCTTGCCTTTGCTTTCGCTCGACTGTGGACCTTCTTTGTCACCTGGTGATGCCCTTCTTTGTCTGACGGTGATGGCCTTCACGGTTCTCTGGCGAGGCTTTCTTTTTCACTTTCCTCTTTGTTCGACATTGATGGTACAAACGACCCTCCAACTTTGTCGATGAGGTTGGTGTACATTGTGTTGGGGAGCGGTAGGTTTTGTGCTATTTCTTCTCACTCTCCCTTTGTGCATTCTCTTGTCGTGAAAGTTCTCTTTCTCTCTTGACTATAGCTATTGCTTATGCTTTTGGGTGGACTCAGGATTTCCCTCAAAAACCCTTCGCCTTCTTCAACTTCATCCCTCAGTTGTCTCCTTCATTCTCTTTCATCAATGATCCTTAAAGATCACTTGATCTCTTGATCTTGATTATGTTGTGGTCTCTTCTCACCTTATTGAGGTCTAAGGGCATAAATTTCTCAAATCTGACCCGATTTCTTTATGGCAACAGCGCCAAATATTTGCTGCTCTATCTGATAAATTAAATACATGAATTAATAATAGAGATGACAATGTATACTAGATACATGCATAAAATATATCTTTACTCGCACATGAAATTATTACCGATCAAATTTGGTGAGAATTGGAAGAAAAATGACTATGTTATGCTCATGTGGGTTTTTGGTTTGCTATTGGAATTTTGTGGGTTTTTGGTTTGCTACTAGACATTTGCGGGTTTTTGGTTTGTTACAGGAATTTTGTGGAGTTTTGCTGCTGAACCGACCCATTTTAAATTGGTACCAATAGGTTTGTCCACATTTGTGGAAATACTTGAGTGAAATAAACCGAACTCTTCCAACCAGCCCAAATACTTTGAACCAGTTCCAATGTCTTTGCTCACATAACTGACAACGATTGTTCTTCCACATTTTGTGGGAATCTCATGACCATCTGACTTTGTTGGAATTTTAAGTGCAATTGGAACTTGTCGATGAACTCAAGTGATCTGAACTTATAAAGTTTAATCAACCAGTTCAGATGAACAGTTCCGATGATGATGTCAACATGATGTAGGCATGACTTCAGCAGAGGCAGGGTTCACTTGCCAAAGGATGATGTAAGCATGATGTAATGATGACAACACCTTGTATAGATTGTGGGAATTCTCTTGTGAACCGGACTGGTACAGATTGTGGACTTCTGTTGGTCAATTAAACATGCAAAACTCCACTTTCTATTGGTTTGCGGAACTTCCATTTGCTACTGGTTTGTGGAACTTCTACTTGCTACTAGACTTTTTGTTTTTGTAGTGATTCAGTTCCTGTAATTGTTAGATTTTGGAATGGTTTAATTTCCCGAGAAGCTTGTAGTATAAAATAAGGCTATTGTAATTGTTTAGGGCCTTTTGGGAAGGAGATGAGCTTTTGGAGAGAAATAAGGCGAATTTTTTAAATGGTTAATAGTGATGTATGTTTTGTAAGCTTCGGAAAACCTTGTTGTAATGAATTTCTGATAAGAAAATAAAGCATGTTGTTGAATTCATGTGTAGAGTGTGATTAGCTGTGTGATCGAGCTGCCTGATAAGGCTCCCAGATCTTGTTTGCATGAACAACTCTACATTACAATTATTTTTAATTTCAATCCATGAAGAGGGAAAAAACTAAAAGGGATGTTCAAATTTCTCCCACAAGGAAACCATGGGCCATTATTCACCAAGCAACCTACAAAATTATAAAAATTGAGAAGTAAATATTTCTAGTTGTTGCTGATTGCTCAATCCCTAAGATGCTCTTGGATCAATACCTTAAATTTGAAAGTTTCAAGAATTGCCATATGTATTTTTTTGGCCCCACCTGCTCTCTAACCAACAACCATTGCCTTTTCTTTTCTAACATTTATGTCCCCAAAGTCCTTTGCATTTCCCTCTTTCTTTGTGTCTTTATTTTAACCTTGGGGTCTTTTTTTCTGCTATCCTAACATTTGAAACACTCCCATATTTCACATAGGGCTCACTATAATTTTTTATTTACTTCTTTCTTCATTGATAGAAAAGACCTTCTCACCTCATTACAATTCTTCCCTTTAGCAAACACTTTATTCTCTTTGCCACCTTTCCTACACATTAAAATTTTCAAGGTTCTCCATAGACTTCTTCACTTGCATACAAGGAAACCACAACTATGTTATGCACAAATCCCAAAGATTAGTAAATTTCTCTAATACGAAAATTAATCCTTAATCTGATCAATTAATTCTCTCGTAGAAATAAGAACCAACCAAATTAGGTAGACTGTGCTACTTCTAAAACAAATGACTGAAGTATTGCTACAAAATGAAAGTGAGCATGCAGATTTTTTTATCCTTGAAAAACCCCAAGTGGGAGGAAGAACAGTTTGTGTCAGTGACAAATGCGCTTCTACAATTCAGTGAATTGCAAGAAGGTATGGATAGCAATTTTCCCCTTGCTTCCACAAGAATGTCTCACTATCTGTGCACTGATAGGTTGCCAAGCTGAGAAACTGAAGAGATAAAGGCATCTTTACATTTTAACATTCTTGCAAAATGATGTTGGGTGGAACTGCTGCTTCCACAAACTGGTGGTTTCAAGACTGCATCACCACATGTATAAACCAGTGGTTTTCTTATACATTCTGAGGTATATACTTATTGAAAATAATTCCATACAGTCTTTGCAACTTCTATGATCCAATATGGATCAGTCCACATATTTAAAGACCATCTATAAGTTCTCCTTTATCCTCAAATATCTAACCTCTAATGGTAATCTCTTCTCAAAGATAGGAACCTCTGAATCCAATGAAATTAGCATTTGTGGCATCTTCTTTTAATTTCTTAGGTCATGGGTTGTCAGCAAATCTTTACTGCAAGTGCAAGGAACTCAAGAGGTCATTTCAGGTGGACCTTTTAAGCACTGGTACTCAGATATCCATTGGAATGAAACAAATAAAGAGTTAGCATATTTTGTGAAAAGCTATAAAAGGTGAAGTAAAATACTGCAAGTGTATGCATTCACTCGTAAGTCACAACTTACAAGCCCTTAAGATCATACCGAAGAGTGCAGAGCAGGAAAGCAGACAAAAAGCAAATTGTTAAGATGCAGAGTGATGATCAAGTATGAATTACTGTTGAGGATGAAGATGCTGTGATTCATACATGCAGTAACAAGGGTGAAAAGCCAACAACTCTCCAAGGCACAGTGCCTCTCAATCTGCACTCTTATTCAAGAGGTCTGCACATTTCACCCTCTCGTCTAGTTGAGCTTTGCTAATGTAATTGAGGTCCATGCATGGAAATTTTACAGGCCAATGTTTTCCAGCAATCCCATTCCTGTTGCTGATATATTCAGCACTCTTCCCTTTGCCACTGTTTAGGGTTCAATCACACAAAGCCTTAGCAAAATGTTTCCCTTTAGTCCCTCACCTATTTCTGCTTCCGTAGGTATTCCAAGCCATATTTATGAGAGAACCCTGCAATATGTTTCCTCATTGAACGCCTCTTTAATCATATCTCTGGTAATTATGAATGAAACTCTTCAAGGATTGGTTCAGAAAACAGATGAGAAGGGGGCAGAAATGACGCATTTAACAGTGCACATCACTGTTCCTCACTCATAAACAATTAACAAAAGAAGATTCAAGTGACACTTCAAAATAGCATGAAATATTGTATTGAATGTTTAAATCTGCCGTGCTTAAATTGTCAGTACCTTTACAATAGAATCAAAGTTAATGAACAACATCTATATGATGAAAGAGACAAAAAACTTCATGGAGAGGTGATGCATCAGAAATCCTAGTATGGTGCTTTCAATGCACAACTGAATACGCCATTCCCACACGAGCACACCTAAATGCAATCAAATGATGAATGGGCTCAAAATCTGCACAAGGGCATACTAATTGGAATCTACCATGTGAAGTCTGCTCTGCCAACCTATTGAGGAAAAAAGAGGCAATAAAGCAGCTTTCAACATTCTAGGCCATCATCATCTCTGATGCTCTTTGTGTGCATTTCTGATTTCTGTATTAAAACCGATACATCTATGTCTTTCTGGATTACATCTTTACTGATATTTTCTAAAAGGACTCTTTGAGCTCATTTTAATTGCCATAGTTCTACTCTTTATGTAACTCTCTGATATTAAGCTCATTTAGGGGCCTGCCCTGTTAGTTTTTGTATATTCTTTAACTGGATGTTTTGTAACATGTATCACATTTTGATATACAAATGAAAGTTTCATAAACTTTCACACCGAATAATCTTCTTTTAGGCAGCTTATGCATGGGGTTGAATCTGTCATTTGATCTCATTTCTTGGTTTGCTTTGTGGTTGTTGAGTTTGTGTGTTTGTTTTGATGGCCATAATGGATATTTTTATCTCAAGAAGTTAAAATTAATTTCTATTAATGCAATGGTGGAATTATAATGAGTCACAGGTAGTACAACTAGCAGCATCTGGGAATTTTGATGAGGCATTGGCATTATGTAAATTACTTCCACCTGAAGACTCAACACTTAGAGCATCTAAAGAAGATTCCATCCACATCAGGTATTTCTTAGCTTTCAGTTATTTATTCTTTCAAGTTATAGTTATTTTTGATGTAATTTAGATTTGGTTAAGCATTTGAGTCATAAGGTTTTGTTTCAAGTCTTTGTTTCTTGATTGGTTGTAAACATGCATTCTTCTTTCCTAGTTTACACCTTCTATAGAAAAAACCTAAGTTACTGGTTCTGGTACCGGAATAGGCACAGGTTGAAATATGGGTATGCCGGTACGACGATTTTTTTTCCTTGGATATATATATATATATACAAAAAGATTAAAAATATGCAGAATTGTAAATACATTTGATAGTATGATACATCATCAATCATCAATCATCATTAAATCATTGATCAATGCTAGTGATAAAGATAAATGCCAATTGATAGTTCAAAATTTCAATACATATGTCATACTCATATATCATATATGTCTAGAGTCATGATTCAAATGAAGATCATTACAATTGCGAAATTGAAATAAATACAATAAAAAATTTGTATAATTGTCTTAAGTCTTCAATCTTCATCAATCATCAAAAGGATCTAGATCAAATTCATCGTTTGGTTCAACATCATTTGAACTGCAAGTAAATGCAATGCCACTCGTAGTAGGTGCATCATGTGCAAGAGTCTCATCATCATCATCTATAGTGACTCTAGCAAGCTTTGCAATAGATGCATCCAAGTTGGCACACTTAGGGTCTATGTCCCAATTCTTCATTGAACCATCCTTGTACTCATCTTGCTTATGTGATAGAAGACGCAAGTTGGAATGGACATAAACCAAGCCTTCTGCTTTTTTTGCAGCCAACTGGTTACGCTTCACTAAGTGGATATAGGAGTATGTACTCCAATTCCGTTCGGCCGAAGAAGAACTTGCAACTTGTTGAAATTGCAGAGAAAACCAAAACAACTTAAAAATAAAAAATGCAAAATAAAGTAAAGAATGGTAAGTACTAAACTTAAAGTCTACAATACATATGTTAAATAATAAAAATAAAAATTACTAGTGATAGAATCTTGATTGCAAGAGGTTGGAGGAACACAAAATCTTGCCCGTGGAGGTACCACCATGTACGAGCATCTACATTGTATTGGTCTTGAAGAGCACAAAGACTATGATTCCGTCCTGAGATGAACAAGCCAAACTCTTTTCTAACATTATCCACCACTTCTGGATCTAAGAAGAGTCTTTTGAATGCTCGCTTGTACCCATTAGCAACTTCACTATCTCTATATGGTGGAGTTCTCCCTGGCAAAGCAAGTATTTGTGCACTATAGTATTTAGGAGACAATGCATATGCAAGGAGATGCAATGGTGTGTTCATCTTGTCCCAATAGTGATGAATGATTTTTTCAACACCATGAAAAAATGTTTCTTGGGGGTCATTCTCTTTTTCTGCTATTATCACCTTTATTTTTTCTATCATGGAGTCAATGCCATCATAGATTTCCCCCCGACATGGTCGATCTGTATCAGCCATAGCAGCAAAAATCTTTTGGGGAATAAATCGGCAAACCAAAAGTTCATGATTTTTGGAAAAAATCGGGAAAAAATCGGATTTAAAAAAAAACGTAAAAAAATGTAGAATAAGAGACAAAAACTGATATTTTTTTAATTGAAAGGCATTTCCATAGCAATAGAGATATAGAGAGCAAATAAAATAGAGAGTTTAACTAATGAATCATAGAAAATAGATTTTGTTGTTTATATTCATATCGCTGATTACATTGCATTCCACATCTTTCAAAGCATTAGTTCACAATGCATAACTAATAGATGACAAAATTTCAATTACAAGATAGTTTGTACTTTGTTGTACAAAGTTTCAAAAATCAAAAGTAGCCTATGACTCTTGCTAGTTGCTACTATAAATAGAGCTATGCTAGAGGGTTGCAGGCCCTGATGATGAAGCTCTTGGGGCTTTGCCACTCCTAAGTCCTTCAATCACATGAGGATCCCAGTTAGCCTCCTCTAGGATCTCAGAATCCTCAAACTCAAGAGCTACGTCATCATTAGCAATCCACTCATTGTCTGGATCAATCTCATCAAGGTCAATTGGCTTAGCATCCTCAATGGTACCTAGTTTTTCCCATGGACAAGTTAGTCTTTGGATTACAAGTGCAAAAACATTATGAATACAATTACAAATTTACAACTAGTTTTTTTTTTTTTTGCGGGATGGGTCAAGCAATTTTCGCGGGGTTTTCTGACGAAAAAATCACGATTTAAATGCGATTAAAACGCCCCAAAAAATCGTTGAAAGTCGTTGACTGACAATCAACAATTTTTTCAATAAGTCGGGGGAAAAAAACACTAGAGGTGGCGATTAATTGAAAATCGTGATTAATCATGTTTTTTTGCAGACTTCTGCTTCTATGGTATCAACAAACCTGATCATACTCATGATAGGCTCGGTGAAATTCAAGACATAGTCCACATGAGCCCACCAATCATCATCTAGGATCAATGACTTGACCTTTCCTCCAAATACTCCATTGGTTGCTAATAACCATAGCACCCAATGCCTGTCGCACCTTCACAAGTCGTCTCAAATGATTGTGTGTGATGCAAATCGGGTCTCAACAACCTAGGATCATGTAAAACATAAGTTCATAACTTAATAACAAATTAAAATATAAAAATATATTATACAATTATACATGGCATAATTCATAAATGATAAATAAAATTAAAAAATAAATTACATAATAAAATTAAATTTACCTTCAACAATTCCAATCATGAGAAAGTCCTGAAGATGCTTTGTGAGATACGGTGGTTTTTCACAAACATTTGGATCTCCTCAGCCTCTTGGTATATATCTTTCACCCACTCTATTTGAGTGTCAATTGCTTGCATCACCAAGTTAAAGGGGTGTACAGTGCATGGTGTCCAAAAAATGTGTTCATACCTATGCTCAACCAAAATACTTGCAGCCTTGCAATTTTTTGCATTGTCTGTAATGATTTGAACAACATTTTCAGGATCCACCATCTCTATGGACCCAATGAGGATTTTTCAAATGAATTTTGCATCCTTGATTTGCCCCTCACAATCAACTGCCTTCAAAAACATAGCCCCTTTGGGGGACACTACAATAACATTTATCAAAGGTTGGTTTTTGCAATCTTTCCATCCATCGAAAGCAATAGACATTCTTGTTTCAATCCAAGAATCCCTAATTGGTTTGAGTGATGTCTCTACATGATTTCTTTCTTTTCCTAATAAGGTGGTGCACACCTTTTCATACCCAGGACCTTTGAAACCAGAAGGTGCACTGTTGATTGCCTCCACCATATCACGCCAATATGGTGATCTCACCAAGTTGAAAGGAAGACCATTGGCATAAATGCAACGTGCAATCTTTTCCTCTGCAATGTCTCTTGCTTCATTTTGAAATGCCTTATCCAATGGGCCTCTTTTGCGGGAAGGAGTGGGGTCTTCTACTTGGATAGAGGGTGTCTCGAAGAAAGGATATTGAGAGGCCATTACTAAATCTATAGGTAAAGTCATTGTTGTTCTCTTTGCTAAAGGATGACTTTTTAATTTTGCTCTTTCACACATAGCATCGGCTTCTTCTTGTTCTCTAATGTATGCCATAATTTTTTCCTTTGGCAACCCCTTCTTATTTGGCCCTGCACATATTCTAATCCCTTTCCCACTTTGTGCACATAAGTGACCTTTCACTATATGAGCTCTAAAATTGGACTCCACACTCACCACAATCCCAAACAAATGCCCCACCTCTTGGAAGTAGTTCAAACATTGTAACATGATTCCATAAAGGAGGTGCTTGATCAATTTTAAATTTTTTGTTTCTATCAGCACCCACTGAACTTGAACTTGTAGCCATTTGAAGTAGTTTGCAATTTGATTTTGCTGTTATAAGAAATATTGAAACAAATTACAAATTGAACACCAAAACATCAAAACACATTGGAACAAATAGCAAAACTTATTTCTTTTTTTCTATTTAAAAAAAAAAAAACTTAACAAATTCTTCAAAAACTTGAAAAAAATCATCAAAAATTTGAAAGAATCCATCAAAAACTTGAAAGAATGAGTTAAAATGCATACCTTAGGTGATTAAATCTCCTTTGTGTAAGTTATCCTCGATTCCTTTCGCACTTGATCGATCTCCTTCAAAAAACTAGCAACCTTCAAAATGAAAAAATAGAGGGCAAATGTGTTTGATTAGAGCAATGAAATGTCAAAAGGAGTGATGAATGAGGGATAAGGAGGCGTTTTAGGGTTTTATTGCACTTTAAATTGCATTTTATTAGAGCAATGAAATGTTTAGGAAGCTTCAACTTCCACAACAAAACAAGATTCCACCCTTAATATGTTGCTTCTTCAACGAATGATGGACATTACAATCTTCTTCATTTACTTACTTCATGATTGCCTTTTCATGATTGATATATCTTTCATTGAATTATGTTCACATAAATCAGCATATGATAATTTCTTCACTTTTCCTTCACATACAAATCTGTCTCTTATATTCTCTTCATAGATCTGATCTAACACTGCCTTATGAGTGCTCAATGTCTGACTCAAAACCTGCTACAAATTAGGCACAAGATCTGTCCCAAATTCTGATCCATCTTTTGCTTCAAATCAGATACATGGTCCGCTTCACTTCTGTTTGCTTTTTCTTGATGATCTTCATATATATATTTTGTTTACTTCAATCTGCTTGCAAATCCTTCATAGGTCTGCTCAAATATGCTTCATTATTTGCCTCATAAGTCTCCTTAAGTCTGCGTCATAAGTCTCCTTAAATCCGCCTTGATCCTTTGTACCTCATAAATCTCACATTCATTCATATGTGCATCATGATCTTTATTGATATGTCTTCGTAAATCCATGCTTTCTCAGATTTATTTATATATATATATAAACTTTGTCAAATCTGCAGGTGCATAAGATTTATCCTTAATACCACACCCTTTACACTTCTTTATCTTCAATACTCCACACCCTTCTTCACAACCTCACAAGATGATTTTATATCTTTCGAAGAGGGATGATTCCTTGTAGAGACATCACCCTTCATAACAAATAGACACATTCAAGAAACAGATTGCACCTTTTCATAAATAATTGCTTCTTCCTTTAATACTTATTCACATTATCTAACATAGTTATTGGTTACAGGCTACAGCTCCTTCAAAAATAGTCACGTCTCCTTATAGAAAATCGCTGCCTTTTATAATTAATATTAACAATGGTAATCGCTGTCATGGCTATCTAAACAAATCTCCACCTTTATCTATCGCTGATTTTAATAGTTACGGCCCTTTAATAATTTCCATCGCTGCCTTAAAGATTTGATTCCCAATTGCTTTTTATTTTTGTCTTATTCGCACCTCAGCAGTTTTTGTCTTATTTACATTTTGTCTTTTATCCAAACTGTTGGATATTAAGTCTTTAATTGCTTTCTTTTTGAAACATAGAATCGCACCTCTTTTGGTTTTTGTCTTTTCCTGATTTTTTGTCCCATATGTTTTTTTGTCTTATATGCTGCAGATATTATATTTTGTCTTATTTAATTCTTCAATAATAAAGCACTGTATTTTGTAAAGGATTATCAATCCTTAATTTCTTTGCCGACTTTATTACATGATCGCAGCTATCTTAATTGTGTACACTGTCTTTTAATTGTTGCATCTCATACTCATTAAGTTCCTGCTCTCCTTATTAGACACCGACCCCTTAACATGGCAATTGTATTTTTTCTTTTACTTAGGCATTGCTGTCCAAAGGCATTTGCTGATATAAAGGAATATAGTCTTCGTTGCTCTCTCTACATTAGTGTAATGGCTTGTGCCATAAATGTCTCCACCTCTTCATATGATTATGTATATATGATACTTTCCATATCGTGGCATATGCTTTTCCATCATAACATTTATCATAGTTAGGAGTAGTCACAACTGTAGGTAATTTTGAAAGGCCTTCATCTGACATCACATCAATGTACAAGTCTTGAATAGTATATTCATGTTTCTTTAGCCTTAGGATTTGTATTATCATATCTTAAATAGAACACCCATTTGAAATCAATGACAACCTCCAAAAAACTTGTCCAGACATCAATGACAACATTTCTAACACCTTGTTGGTTTAATGATCTTCATCTATGTTTCACAGGGGGCAACTCCCCTGTATGATGGGTTTTGGGTCATTTGGGGTATGTTTTTAACCAAAAAGTAGGAAGGACTCACAAGCTTAAACTATAAAAAGGAGGAAAACACCAGATGTGGCTGATATGAGGCAAAAAATCTAGCTTTTCTGAGAAATAAAACTAAAGAGCATGAACACAAAGTCTCATACTCAACATGATTGGCTTAATAAACTCTTAAAACTAGGTAGATCGGAAAGATAATAGCAAGATATAATTAAACATAAGAAAAATAATATATGTGAAATGTTTTAGGCTCAAGATTTTTATATGAATATTCAACTTCCAACATGCAAAATCAAAGGTTTGATAAAAGAAAATAATGTTCACAGAACTGCGAAGGAAATCCTTGAATGTTTGTTGCAATTTAATGTAAGAAAAATAGGAAACAATTTAAAATTAATGACACAAAGTTCATCTGTATTCTTTGTTAGTAATTTATGTTAGTGTTCACATGGGCTAGTATAATGTGTGTTTGCTAGGTTTGTCAAGATGATTGTTGTACGACTGATTGGAGGGATATGAGTTGTTAGAACGACTCATAATAAGGTAGTGGTTCCTATAATGTACGAGATGAAGCTCCTATAAGTGTGTAATGTGTATTGAATGGAATAATTGAATGGTAACACAATTATATTATTATTGTGTGCACTCCCAAATTCAACATTGTATCAGAGCTAGTTTGGGCTCAACACCCTCACAGGAGGGCCCAAGAAAATGATGACAGTGATTCTATTCTACTTCTGAAAAGAGCTTGGATTTAGTTTAATTTAGTTTTCAAAACAAACAATAGCAAATTGCACAACCGGCCTCCTTCTACAGTGAAGTGTTTGCACAACAATGTAATTGATTGGAAAAACAATATAGTCTCCTTCAATCCTCCATACAAAGTTGTTTGGCAACTATTCACCATTACAAATCACCAATGAACAACAATACATAGCGCATATGCAATGTGATGACAAGAAAACTACAGCAGTGTAATGTAAAGATTAATCAGATTATTAAATCTGCCTTTTCCTTTATTGATAACAAATAAATAAAACACTAAGATATGGTGACCAAATTCAATTCATTATGCAACAACTTTGGCTCCCTTGAAGACTGTGATGGTTTATAATGTTGGACTGTTGATAAAATATTAGAATAATGAGATAACTTTATTGATAGAAGAGCCTTGCTCTTATACACTTTACAAACCCTACAAATTAGGGAGATAACAGAATGTAATTGAAAGAGTTAACTAAGATGACCATTAATATTACATTTAATATTTAATACCCTCCCTTAATGGTCATCGTACAAACAAAATGAAACTAAGTCTACCCATATTGTGCTGGTCATCAAAATGCAAAGTGTTTAGACTCCTTCTGGTCAGTTTGCTTTGCTACGTGAGCACTTTGCTGAGATGCTTCTTGGTTGGACTTCTCATTAGCCAACTGCTTTCTGCAATACCTCTGTATATGACCAATCTTCCCACAATAATGGCAAGTAAAAAACTTCTTGGAGCCCTCCTCCGAATCGCCTCGTCCTTTCTGTTGAGTGGATTTGCCTTTGCCAACGTTCTTGGCAGTAAATGCTTGTTCAACACTAGGAGACTCACTGCTGCTCCCAAACTGCTTCTTCCACCGATCCTGTTGCAAAAGCTTGTTGCACATCTCATCAAACTTCAAGTCAATATTGGTCAATGTAATGTTGAGCGTTTCAATGAAGTGCTCATAGGAACGTGGCAAACTTTTCAAAGTGATCACCACCATATCCTCCTCTTCTACCTTATGACCAATGGCCTCGAATTGATCGCGAATACTTTTTACTTTCATCAAGTGCTCCTGCAAAGACACTTGGTCATCCATCATAATAGAAAAGAGCATATTCTTTAGAAAGAAAGCCCTTCCCTTGTCTGAGGTCTCATGAAGATCTTTCAAATGCTTCCAGATCTTCGCAACAGATTTACTAGATGGTATTTCTGGTAACATGTCATCGGCGATAGATAATTTAAGAAGCATGACTGCTTCCCTATTACTCCCATCATACTTGTCTTGATCCTTCCTAGCAGGAGTGGTACGAACTTCTGTACCAAGAACAAGCTCATCTAGACATCGGTACTCAAAGATGGTAAGCATCCTCTGCTTCCACGTGTTGTAATTCTTT
>VDFB02321997.1:175741-200216 GCA_007258455.2 Sequoia sempervirens | reverse complement strand
TATATATGTATATATGTGATAACTCGTGTATATGAGCATATACGTGTATGCGCACACGTAGGTAGAAATACTTACATATACACATATATAGATACCCCCATATATATGGGAAATAGATTGGATATATATACTTATAGATAGATATATATGTTATTATTATTAGATGTTAAATAATTATATATATCTATATATGTGTATATATGTATATATGTAATTTTTTTATAATACATACACACGTATATATTAATATATGTATGTACATTTGTAATATATATGTATATGATTGAAAAATGAATGGTTTTAATATATATATGTGTGTGTGTGTGTGTTAAGAGATAAATGTTGCACATATAATCATATATGCAAATAGAGTTATTATTATGCAATGTGTGCATGATATGGGGCGCATGGGAAATATTGTGAATAGCATATAAATACAACGCCATGTTAAAAAAGTAAAATGCAAATAGAAATCAATGATGTTAAAAACCATGCATAGCTTATGAGGTGTATGACTTGGTCAAGCCACGAGTTGGTTGAAGATAAAAGAGTTTGATTTGATGTGGCAAGAAATTGAAGGCCATAATGAGAGTAACCTATAGGAAACCGTTGTTGAGTTTGACTAAGTAAGATAAATTTTGTTGGAAATTTTTAGGGGTGACTCGGCTATGGTATAGAGGAAGTTGTTAGGATTGTATATGTGTTTGCATTTCAATTGTTTAAAACAACTACATTGCACTTAATCTAGCTTAGTCAACATGATTAAAAGAGAAGTTGGTTTTAGTTTTGTGTTTGTTATTTAGTGGTGGCAAATGGAAGGGAAAAGGTGGTGATTGGAAGAGTTTAAGTATAACAATAAGTTTCTCAAATTTTAGTATAAGTAGAGGTAGCCTCTTAGCCTTTTGGGATTCATTCTTTTTAGGGAGTTCATTTGTTGTAGTTTTTTTGTGCAAAACATTGTTGAGTGCAATTGTGAGAAAAGAGAGATTTCTTTGAGAGTTTGTAATTTGTTGAGAGTTTTGAGAGGTTGGAAAGAGGCTAGGATTAGAGATAGGTTGATCATAGAAGGAGCAACAAGCATGACTATGGGAATTAAGCTTACAAGGTAGTTTTGTTGTTGGGAGCTATAATTCCAAGCATGATAGTCTTTCTTCTTTGCTATCTTTTTCTATTGAATATTGTGATTGTGTATGTTTGCATGTGTTTGTAAAAATGATGATTGTATGCTATATTGAACTTGCATGCATATTGAATAGTGAAATTATAATGGTTGATATGCATTTATCCATTATGTTGGAATTAGGCAGTTGTTTTTGATAAACAAGATAACCATAAAGTATTAGTATAATACCTAGGTTATTATAGACCATATGTATGCTTACATGGATCATGAAGTATGAGAAATGATATTACATTGTAGCGCTAAATTAAAATTGTCAGTTTGTGATGCTATGTGAACCTGTGAGGTTAATGAGGTTTGTCCTTGAGTTAGATAATCCATGATTGGGAATAACCTAGTTGGTAAGTTAGATCACTTGAATCTACATAACCTTTTGGGTTGGAATTATGTTATGTGTAGCTTGTCAAGAGTTATTATAGTCATTTACCAAATCGAGCAAAGGAGTGGGTGAACATACGACTACCACTTCATAGAAGTAAGACTCCATTTAATAGGAAGTGAGTTTGATATGTAACTATCAAATCTTTGGCCAAAGTAGTGTAAGTTGCCACTGATTACACTTGTTGGTTCACTATGAGCTAGGTTTGCATAACTAGGCTGGGAATGTCATGCATGTAGACAGGTATCCATTGTATGGTAGCTCTAGTTATGTAGGACATGTGAATATGAAATTCATTGAGCTCCCTTCAGGTTTTATTTTTGCTAAGTATCGGCCCGGGCCTCAACTTTTGAACATCATCGGCCCCTTTTTGATGAACATCGTCGGCTTCTTCCATGTGTCTGTTCAGTGCTCTCCGAAGAGATTCTCCCCTTCAATTTTCAACTGGCCCCCACCATCCTGCCACGTGTCTACATTGCGGGCTATTTATTGTTGCTTCCCTTTAATTTTGAGTCGGGCCTCGTCCACATGCCACGTAGCCAACACCCGCATTTACTTTGGTGTACACCAAAGTTGACGTCGATAAAAAGGGATGCTTCCACGTGTCTTCCCAGTGCAAGCTTTCAGTGAGGAAGGGAAGGAATGAACTATGGGTTGCGCCATGCTACCACATGTCTCCTTTGTGGGGGCTTCATTGAAGGGAAAGAGTGGAGCGAACGCCAAGCTTCAATATGCTACCACGTGTTCTAACTGCCTCCACTAGGAGGCGACACTTGCCTGCATAGGGTATACCAGGACCACTGCCATTATTCACAGGGGATGCATCTAGTTGTGGAGTGATTATGTGCTATGGCTCGAATCTTTTTTGTTGCAACGACTAAGGGGAATCATTGCTCAGGATCCTGAATCTTTTCTATTACGCTTGCCAGGCAGTGGATTGTTGGCTATATATACTACTTCTTACATCAGAAAATGGGTTCCAAAGAGAGATTTTTTAGAGACACCAAACCTTTTACTATTTTTTTATTATTGCAAAAGAACTCACATACTATGCCATTGTTCAACCTTTCTGTTTTCTTAGGCTATTTGATAAACTTTATACTGTGCCATTATTGCTTTGAATGGTTCATTTGCAGAACTTCTATGGTTTTAAATACAAATTTCTAATTTAGATCATGTTTTGACTCCTCTTTTTAGTAGATGTATGTGATAATCATTTTATGTCATTAAATGAATTATTCAGGCTTCTATCTTTAATTTATGTCATTCTAAGACATAGAAGATTGTTGATTGGGCCCTTCAATCGAATCCTAAAAGGTAGATTTACCGTGCCTATATCTACTCTTTGGCGCATCGCCTTAGTTAGAATTTTTTTTTTTATATCTGCTTCCTTTTCCCATTCCAAAACTCCAATTATAGAAGAAGTCGACTTCTTTAAAAATTTGGAGGTTACTCAGTTTAGCACAATTGGTCCCCCCATTAACTGAGTTTCCCATAAAGGGTTGTTACCTTGCTAATTTTTGACATCAACAATTTTCTTTTTTTTTGGCACGCCTGGTGGGACTGCTTCAATGAGTCTAAATTCAAAAGGGGTGTATGAGCCATTGACCTGTCACTAGGTCCCAAAAAATGAATAATCCTGGTTTATTAGTGCCACCATTAGGGACAGTACAAGCCGCGACCCAATTAGTGAACGTTTTGCTTCCTTTGCCCTTTTCCGCTAACCATGTTGCCTACAACTAACATAAATTATGTGGCATGGGATGCTGAAAGTTCTCTTGTAGTGCTAGTAGTGTCTATCGTTTGGGCCGGTATCCTAGTCTCCCCTCTAAAAGCTATACCTAAGTTCACCGAAGATGGTGCAAGAACATCGTCTAAACATTTGCAAGATGTTGCAGACGTATGTCTGGTGCATGGAGTTACAGACCAAAATGTAGCGCTAAGGCTGCTTGCAGCCTCTTCAAGCAGCCTCTTTCAAAGGCAAGGCACTAGATTGGTACTCAACACTGCAAGTAAATACTATCAATACCTAGGATGAGCTCAGAGATCCTTTCTATGAATGATTTTTGAATGACGGAGACCGGTCCTTGCTATATTATCAATTGTCTACCATAAAGTGGGCCTCACACAAAGTCATGACTGTCTTCAATGCCCGGTTCCATACAAACTAGTAGAGGATCCAGGTTGATATTCGCCTGCTGTCCGAGCTAGAGTTCATGTTCTACTTGAAATTTATCAACCTCGACATCTCTATGATGATCCAGTCTTTGGGAAGAACCACTCTACTGAACTCCTACAGTGTCACTATCAAGGCGAAGAACAATTTGATAGACGTTAGGAAGTTGCCACCCCAGCCCATGATGCCTATATTTCTAGAAATATCAGTTCCTGCATAGGAAATGTCATCTACCAGTGCGTCCGCACCTCCCCAATCCATGTACACATACCCGAATGTGCCACAAAATGTTGCTTCTACGTCCGACTCTTCAAAGGAAGAGATAAGCGAGTTCAAGGAAGTGTTGCAGACCATCGCCAATGAAATAACTATCATCAAGTGAAACCAGGCAGCACCTCCAAAACCAACTTATCAGAATTATCAAGGCGGGAGGTCTTCTTACCAACAAAACTAGTTCCAAGGAGCCGCTCACACCAGTCTGTAGGTGCCAACAACTAATCAAATAGTACCAATGCCTTCTCCGCTGTAGAGTGCTAACCTAAGCTTGAGCAAAGAGTTGACAGCAGGGCAAAACAATTTAATTGATGACACTAACCCCTAGTGTTTCCCTTGTGATGAATCACATATGCCTTGGAATTGCTCGTGCGACAACCTACAACAAAAGGTGGTGGAGCAGTGCAACCAAGGCGTGACATCAGACCAAGGAGGTTACGTGTATACCTCTTCACAAATGGACAACATGCTGCTCACCGCACAATGTCCCTAGAGCAAGAAGTAGACATCGCTCCTGACCACACGCTCTTCTCATGGATGGAAGAAGAAGAGGCAGTGTTTGTAAATGATGCATCCACATCAAAAACACCACAAGTGTAGTCCGATTACAACACCCACTCGAAGAGGAGATTCATGGGCGAGCCAGTCATTCTACAAATAGTCAGTCCACAGCCCAAAAGTACTTCTGACCAAATATCCAATACCTCTGTAGTGGCGCAACAATGCCCACCATGGAAGGAAATTGTTATAACCAGAGCTAAGGAGCAGAAGCCTCTGAATCCTCCACCATTTAATGTGGTGGAACAATTAAAAAAATCATCTATGGGATATTTTAGCTATTCCGAAATAGAAAACACTGCTACAAAAATCTCTCCAGGAGGATCCAATCGTTGAACCAAAAGAGCAGTCGCTCAAAGGGAAGGTCGTTGATCAATCACCTCCTACCAAAGTTCTCATGAATAGCACAGAGGAAGCTCCTACTGAGGCTAAAGACAAGTTGAAGTCGAATCCCTTCTTCCTAACCCTCATTGTGGGAGAGAAGTTATTACACAATGCCATGATAGACTCTGGTGCTAGTAATATAGTCATGCCCAAGCAGATAGCTGAAGCTTTAGGGCTTAGCTATGAACCTTTAAAGAGAGGGGTTATAAAACTTGACGGGAACAAGGTCGAAATTGTAGGCCTCATCAAGGACCTTCCCTTAACTCTATTCTCCTGCCCTAGCATTATAGGTCAGCTAACAATGACACAAGTTTTAATACTCCTATGGGATCTAGGAATTTATTTCCAAAGGTGGATATGCACAAATTCGATGGCAAGGATCCTCTAACATGGATAAACCAAATGGAGAATTTTTTTGAAGTACACCAAATCCCAAATGGAAAAAAGGTCACTATGGCTTCCCTATATCTAGAACCAAATCAATTCATTTGGTACCATTGGCTTTGCACTCATTGAAGGAAAAAGGGGCTCACCGTATCATGGTCAATTTTTATGGAGGAACACCAAGCACAATATAGCAATAGCATGACAAACAACTTCTTCAACCAACTTGCTAAACTTCAACAAATAGGATCAGTTAAGGATTATATTCAACAATTCCAAAATATATCCTTAAGAGTGGATTCAATTACAGAGGAGAACTTGAATGATTTATTCCTGGGGGGTCTCAAGGATCACATTCAACATGAGGTACACATGTTTAGCCCTAACTCTATAAATGAGTCTTTCATCTTAGCACACAGGGTAGAGAAGAAGTATTGGATTCCCAAGAAGCAAAGGGCTAATGTGACAAGAGAGAAAGGATATTCAACACAACCTACTAGGTTGACTCCACAAAAAATTGAGGAGAAAATAGCAAAAGGGTTGTGTTTCAATTGTGATAGAAAATACAGTCGAGGTCATAAATGCAGTGCAAAGAAATTGTTCTATATTGAAGGTCCAAGTGAGGAAGAAGAGGAGGAACCCATACTAGAGGATGAAAGGGAGTCAAATGAGGAATCACATGATTCTCAACCAATCATTTCTTGTCATGCAATCTTAGGTTTTAGTGCTCCACAAACTCTCAAGGTGGTGGGGTTCTTAAACAAGCAGAAGGTAACAGTGTTGATCGACTCAGGTAGTACTCATAATTTCATCAACAAAAAGTTAGCTACTTGTCTAAATTGTTTTATATATCAAGCTCCAAAGTTTCAGGTTTTGATTGCAGATGGTGGTAGAATTAGTTGTTCAGGGAAGTGTCATAGCATTAAATTATCCATGGGAGATTATCAACTTGATACCCCAATGTATGTGATATCCATGGGTGCAGCAGATATTGTTTTGGGAGTACAATGGCTTACTACATTGGGAATGATTGAAATGAACTTCTAAGAACTATTCATGAGATTTCAATAAGAAGGAAGGGTAGTGGAACTAAGGGGGTTGAAGGAAAAATCCCCACAAATGGTAAGCTCTCATCAAATGCAAAAGTTGCTTAATAAAGGAGTGGATGGATTTGTGGCCCAACTATGTTCGTTAGAAGTGTCTCAATCTAATGCTCCTACTCATCTAGATTTGCAAGCTATAATTGCAATTGTTCTTGGAGATATGCCTAAATGAATTCCTCCTAAGAGGGATCATGATCATGCCATACAGTTAGTTCTAGGGAGCCAACCACCGAACATCAGGCCTTACAGGTATCCACACATACAAAAGAGTGAGATAGAAAAAATTGTTGCAAGATGCTAGAGGCATGAATTATCAGGCATAGCCAAAGTACTTACTCCTCACTTGTGGTGATGGTAGTAAGAAGGATGACACTTGGCACATGTGTCCAGATTATAGAGTGCTCAACATGTACACCATTAAAGATAAGTTTCCTATTCCAGCCATTGATGATTTTCTAGATGAATTGAATGGAGCTATGTATTTTACCAAGTTAGATCTTAGATCTGGTTATCACCAAATTCGGATTAAGGAGGAAGATATTTGTAAGAAAACATTTTGGACTCATGAGGGCCATTATGAATTTTTGGTGATGCCATTCGGTCTTACCAATGCACCATCTACATTCCAAAGTCTTATGAATTCTATTTTTAAGAAGTTCTTGAGAAAGTTTGTGCTAGTATTCTTTGATGATATATTTATTTATAGCAAGACTTGGGAAGAACATTTGCAACATGTGGATCAAGCATTACAAATAATTGAAGATCATCAACTCTATGCTAAGCCATCCAAGTGTGCTTTTGGTCTTAAGGAGGTGGAGTATTTGGGACACATAGTTTCACATGAAGGAGTAAAGGTGGACCCTAACAAAATTAAGGATATCATGGAATGACCTATTCCAAAAACCATTAAGAAACTAAGGGGTTTCTTGGGATTGACAGGGTACTATAAAATATTTGTGAAGAATTATGGTCGTATTGCAGCACCACTCACCACTCTATTGAAGAAGGATTCTTTTAATTGGAATGAGTTCGCTAATACAACATTTGAGAGATTGAAGGAGGCTATGTGTACGAATCTAGTGCTTGCCACTCTTGACTTCACCAAGGAATTCATTGTGGAATGTGATGCTTCTGGAAATGGGATAGGAGTAGTTCTCATGCAAGAAGGTCGACCAATTGCTTTTGACAGTCGTCAATTAAAGGGTAAGAATCAACTAAAACCTATTTATGAGAAGGAAATGCTAGCAATCCTTCATGCAGTTAAACAATGGAGGCCTTATCTAATGGGTAGACACTTCAAGGTTAAGACAAATTATGATAGCCTAAAATATTTTTTGGAACAAAGACTATCTTCTGAAGAGCAATAAAAATGGGTCACAAAGATGTTAGGATATGACTTTGAGATTGTATATAAGAAAGGGAAGGAAAATATTGTAGCATATGCACTTTCAAGGAAGGATGAGAAAGATGAAGCCTTATTGTGTTCCCTTTCAATATTACAAGCAAATTGGGTGGAGGAAGCCAAAGCAAAGTGGCAAAATGATGTTGCGACAAGTAATCTCATCCAACAATTAAAAAGTGATCGTAGTAGTTCAGATAAGTTTTGTTGGAAGGGAGATACTCTTTGGTATAAAGAGAGTTTGTATCTCTGCAAGAATTCCACTCTTAAACATAAGATTCTCACAGAGCTGCATGAGTCTCTAGTTGGTGGTCATTCAGGATTTTTGAAGACATATCATCGAGTCAAGCAAGATTTTTTTTGGGAAGAGCTAAAAGGTGATGTTCAAAATTTTGTGGCTGAATGTTTGGTTTGTCAAAGGAATAAAGGTGAAACAATTAAGACACCAGGTCTCTTGCAACCCTTATCTATTCCTAGTCAATGTTGGGAAGAGGTATCCATGGACTTCATCACCGGGCTTCCCAAATCTAAAGGTCATAATATCATCATGGTAGTAGTTGATTGCCTCACTAAATATGCACATTTCATTGCATTAGCACATCCTTTTACAACAAGTGCAGTGGCAAAAGCTTTTTTGGAGAATATCCAAAAGCTACATGGTACACCTAAGGTTATTGTTAGTGATCGTGATCCTATCTTCACTAGTCACTTTTGGAAAGATTTATTCTCATGTTTGGGTACTCAATTGGCTCATAGCTCTTCATACCACCCTCAATCAAATGGGAAAACTGAGGTTGTTAATAAGTGTTTGGAAGGATATCTACGTTGTTTCACTTTAGAGAAACAGTCTCAATGGGTAGATTGGCTACCACTTGCAGAATGGTGGTATAACACTTCTTTTCATAGTTCATCAAGAATGTCTCCATTTTTGGCACTTTATGGATATCATCCTCCTTCCATCACATCATCAATAAAGGTGTCACCAAGATTTTAGGTAGTAGAGGACCACTTGCTTCATCAACAACAGGTACTTTCAGGACTCAAGGAGAATTTAGCCATGGAACAAAATCGAATGAAACAATAGGTATACCAACATTGTTGTGAAAGAAGTTTTGAAGTTGGGGATTGGGTCTTCTTGAGATTATAGCCTTATAAGAAAATCTCACTAAGGCAACAAAAAAAGAATAATAAGTTGTATCCAAGGTATTATGGGTCATACCAAATCATGAAAAAGAACTGTAGTGTTGCCTACAAGCTAGAGTTGCCACCAACAACAAAGATACATCTAGTTTTTCATGTTTCTTGTTTGAAGAAGGTAATTGGGCATAATATTCCAACTCAAACAACAGTACCCAAGCTCAATGAAGAAGGAAGAATCATTTGGAACCAGAGTGCATTCGTTAAACACGCACAAAGAAGTTGAGGAATAGAAATCTCACTAAGTATCTCATCCAATGGAAGAATTTACCAGTTAAAGATGCCACTTGGGAGGACGGGGAGTTCATTCAAAAGAATCCCAACTTGATTAGCATTGAGGACAATGCTTATTTTAAGAAAGAGGGCATGTTATGCCCTTAATATTGGTGTATATTGGGTTATGAATAGTCGGCTTGTGGCTATCTTAACTCCTAATTAAGTCATGCTATCATTATTATATTATTATTTAGTTGGTTGGGTGGACCTAGGTCTTATATAGGTGTGTCAAGTCGGCCTAGGTGATATCCTAGGAATAAATAGGTATATATAGGAGGTTGTGAGTCTTATTTCATCATCATTGTGAAGTGTGTTCTCATTAGAGATATTTGGAGGTTTGCCCCCTTGAAGTGGCTTGTTATTCTCAGTTATTATCAAGTATTTGCAGCATATTTCATATCATATTCTTCTATTGTGCAAGTTATTTCATAACATCGTCTCTCTCTTCACCAAAGTCCCCCTTCTTGACTCAATCGAGTTTATCAAGAAAAATGCAAGCCATGAAATTGCTTCCTTAGTTGAGTTATGTCTCATATCCACCTTCTTCTCCTTCCAAGGTGTAATTTATGAACAAGTGGATGGAGTCGCCATGGGTTCCCCTCTCTCTCCTATTGTGGCCAATCTTTATATGGAGCACTTTGAAGATATTGCCCTCCATTCTTTCCCCTTCAAACATAAGTGGTGGAAATGTTATGTGGATGACACCAATATCTGTTGGTCTCGTGGTCATGAGAAACTTGAAGAATTCCACTCACAATAAAACAACTTTTCTCCTCACATCTCTTTCACCAAAGAAATCGAAACTAATAACCAACTTCCTTTCCTTGACGTTCTTCTCATAAAGAAAGTAGATGGCTCCTTATCTCACTTTGTCTTTCAAAAAACACCCACACTGACCTTTACCTTCATGCTTCCTCTCACCATCATCTGAGCCAAAAAACTAGGGTTCTCAAAACCTTAGTTTCTAGAGCTTTCATAATTTGTGATGATGAGCACCTTGACCAAGAATTGGCCCACCTTACCCATGTTTTTTCATTAAAAATGGTTACAAAAGGAAGCAAATCAATAGGGAAATCAATCAAGCCAAAGCTAGGTGCACCCTCAAGCCTAACCCCTTTTGCAACCCCTCTCTCCCTCTGGCCACCCTACCCTATGTTGAGGGTGTCTCTAACAAAATTGCTAAGATCCTTCTCAAAAAGGGTATCAATTACACCTTCAAGCCCATCTTCACTATAAGAAATCACATCCCTTCCCCTAAAGACCCCTAAGATCATTTCCTCAAATCTGGTGTCTACAAAGTGATGTGTTCATGTGGCATCCCTTACACAGGGGAAACATGTCATTCCTTCAACACAAGAATCAAAGAGCATTGTGCTAACATAAGGCATGAACGCATCTTGAAATCGACTTTAGCTGAACACTCCTCTAAGACAAAGCATCATATTGCCTTAGAAGACACCAAAATACTATTCAAAGAAGATAACTTCTTTAAGAGGAAACTTAAAGAAGCCATTGAAATCAATAAACATCCCTGCAACCTTAACCGAGATGGTGGATGGACTCTAAGTTTCTCTTGGAAACCCCTATTAAATAGTCTCAATGTTCTCTCTCCTAGTCAGTCTTGATCCCCCTCCTCTCCCTCCTTGTTTCCCTTCCCGTGCCTAACACCCCCTCCCTCCCCACTAGCTCCCTCTCCGCCCCTCTCCCCGCCACACTCCTCCTTTGTTCTCCACCTACCCCTCCCCTGCTTGTTTTTATCCCTATTATTATTATTATTATTTCTTACTTTCTTAGGTTTTCTTCTCTCAACTTCTCCTTAATGTTGGTTTTAATTTTCTTTTAGGTTTGTTATCCTTTCTTGCTTTAGGTGTTTCTTCTTTTTTGATTTATTTCATTTTTTCACTTTTTAACTTTAAGGTTTAATTTGGTTAGTATTTTTCTTTTTGTTTTGGTTGTTTTCATTATTATTATTTTTGTTTAATAATAATCTCCTTTATGTTCTTTATTATATGTTGTCATTATTTTCCTTATTATTTTGTGTTTGTGATTTTAATTTTGATTGGTTTTTTTCCTATTCTTCATTCTTTTATTATTTCCTTTTTTGTTCATTATATATCAATAATCAAATATTTAATATTATCAATTATATGTTTATTAGTATCTTTTATTTTTATTTATTTATTTTTCTTATTTGTTGTTTTTAATCTTTTTGTGTTTTAAATAAATTGTTGCTTTTGTGATCCTCTCTTTCCTTTCTCGTTTTCCTTTATTTCTTTCTTTAATTGTTTCTCTTTTTTGTTATTTCACTTAATGTAATTTTCATTTCATGAGGTTTTTTACTTTTTCTTTTGTGTTGTTAACTTTTATGATATATCTATAATCACTCTTATGTTTATCATTATATTTCTTATTTCTTTCTATTTTTAAATTTTTTTTGTTCTTTTCTTTTAATTTGTTGTCTTTTATTTTGTTCTCTTTTTAGCCTTCATTTTCATTTTTATCTTAGTGTATTTAATTTAATCATATCTTTTTATTTATTTCCATTTTTTTGTGTTTATTACTTTCCTCTTCTATTAATCCTAATATTTAACATATAATTTTCCTTCTTTTGTTTTGGTTTCCTTTGTTTGATTTATTTCACATTGCTATTAATTACGGTTTTTATTATTAATTTGTCTCTTTTATTCTATCTTATTTTCTTGTGTTTATCCTTTTCTCTTTTGATTTTTTTTTTTGGTTGGTAATTTGTATTTAATTTATTAATATATAAAATGCAATACATATAGTAAGAGTTTCAGAGCTCCAACACCTGCTCAAAGTCCTTTACTTTCCCCTGCAAGCTACTCCTAGAAGGACTAAAACCAACAACACCAAACCCAGCCACCAATATATTCAAAAGACTCTTCATATCTCAACAGAGATAGTATAATCTTACATACTGAAAATTAGCATAAACCCCCCTTAAACAACCATTACAAAGAAAAATACAGTCATGAAAAGAAACCACTAAAAACCCCTAAAACTAAATTCGCCTCCAAGATCAATTTCTTACAGCGCTCTATACTCTACTGCAACCATCTCACAAACCAAAGGATGCCTTTTTCTTGCCGCCAACACTAAACCACCACTCCTATATAAAAAAGGCACCGACTTCTGTATACAAAAGATAAAAAATACAAAGACTTTCTCAGAGTTGCTGTCGCCTTTCAAAGAAACACCTGGTAGCACACAAATGATAGGATGTCCAAAACACACCCTCGAAATATTCTTAGCAACATGGATCATTTTGTAGGGACCCTCTCCAAGCTGTCGAGCCCGAACACCACCTTTCTTCAATAATAAACATGAGGATCATCGCCAGTTTTCATTGGAGACTTATTTCATGAGAGGGTTGCTCAATCTATCTTCTACCTTCCCTTACGACCAATTGCTTCAGATTAAACCCCAACAAGACTTCCATCAAACCCATTTAACAACACTAATCCCTCCCTTCCCTCATTTTCAGGAACAAGAGTTTATGAACTTAATGCACTATCCAGATTCTCTAATCCTTGAAAATCTTCCAGACGCAATTCCCCTTCCTGTTCAAAACTGAGTGCCCACTTTGAAAGTTTGTTTGCTACTCTATTGCCCTCTCATCTAATATGGCTGATCATAAAGTTCTCAAAAGAATTCAACTCACCAACAATCAAGGAAATATAACCCTGTAGATGCCATGCATTGATCCCCCCATTTTTAATAGCTTGTATAATAACAAGTGAGTCTCCCTCCAAATGTAACTTCTTAAAACCTGAGCATCGATCCAATCTAACCGCAAGTAGTGCTGCAGCGGCTTCAGCCTCATTGTTGGTGCCTATCTTTAATCTCTTTGCACCACACTTTATCATATCTCCTTTCTCATTCTTAATCACAAACCTCTCCCCAAAGGGCCCTGGGTTAGTTTGAGCAGCACCATCAAAATTCACCTTATGCCATCCTTCAGCCAGGGGTTCCCATGTTGTACACTGCTTATCCTTCTTTCTAACATAATTATCTACCCATGCCCCATGCCTGATCTTTATACCCAGCCATAGCTTCTAAATCCTCCCATCCTCCATTGTGAAAGGTAGGGAACTCGAGCTAGATTGGGATGCTGCTGCACCAACCACCTCCTCAATAGCCCGATTAAATCTACCTAGAATTCTTCTTTCATCTTCCCATTTGTCCATAAAGATCTTATGGTTTCTCTCTTTCCATAATTCCCAGACTAACAATGATGTACTTGAAATCCATATACTTGATAAAGATGATTTCCTTGGAGGCAGTGGCCAACTTTCAAAAACCCCACTTAATGAGTTTTGCATTGACCCGTTCCAATTCAAATTCCCTTTAAAATTTGACCATCACTTTAAGGCTACCTCACATTGAAGGAGAAGATGACCCACTGTCTCCTCTATAACCCCACACATCACACACTTAGAAGGACCTGCAAAACCAAGACGTTTCCTTCTTTCTCCGGTTAGAATCCTTCCTTTCACAGCTAGCCATGCAAAAGCACCCGCCTTGGGGAGACAATTCTTACTCCAAAACAGATCACTTCTCCTTGATGGCTCATTCTCCCTACCTTCTAAAAGTTGATAGCCTAATTTAACTGAATAAACCCCATCCCGAGCCCCGCACCAGATGACTTGGTCCTCTTCTCCAGTGATAAGAATTTTCTGTTGATCAAGAACCTCTTTTAATAGCCTTTATTGCTATTCTGACAGCCCTTCTCCAGACAAATCTTTCCATCAAATAGTCTCGGACTCTATCACCCCAAAGGGGCACAAGTCTATCTGTGATCTCCAACATACCTTCCTTCTCTTTTAATGCTGGAAACCCAGCCCAAGAATCATCCCAAATTTTTTCTTTTGCCTCGTTTCCAATTTTCCATGTAACATGATCAATGATAACCTTTCTACAACTAGAGATGAAATTCCAAATGGATGAGCCTTTGGGTGGGTTTCTGATTGGTAAAATTCTATGATTTTCCATAGAGTCCAAATATTTAGCTCTCATTACTCTTACCCATAACTGGTTCGGGTTAGTGTAGAGGTTCCAAACTAATTTTGCTCTGAGGGCTTCATTCATTTTGTGCCAATCCCTTAAGCCAACCCCACCCTTACCTTTTGATAATCAAATTTTCTCCCAAGCCAATAAAAGGATTTTATCTTGTTCACTAGCTCTGTTCTAGAAGAACTTCCTCATTTGTTGATTAATTGCCTTGATAACCTTGCTAGGGATCTTCAAACACATCATTGAAAAGATCAAGATAGCCGAGATTACTGATCTTAGCATCAAAATCCTACTAGCAGAGGTGAGCCATCTACTTTTCCAACCATCCATTTTGGATAAACAGCTGTCCACAAGACCCTTCCATAACTCTGATTTATTACCTCCACCAAAAAGTGGGATGCCCAAGTACTTGCTTGGGAGGTTACCCACCCTCATACCAAGGACTCTACAAACCTCTCTTTGATTAGCAGGGGTAGAATTAAAGAAATATATTTATGATTTGTGCCAATTAACACGCTGCCCCGAAGCCTGTTCATAGACATCTAATGTTTTTTTAATCACCCTAGCTTCCCTTACAGAGGCCTCTCCAGCTAAAAAGGTATCATCTGCAAATTGAAAATGTGACAAAGGCTCAGCCCCATCAGCTATCTTGAAGCCCTTCCATTGCCCCTCACCACACTTCTTTGAGATCAACCTTCCAAGAAATTCTGCCAAAATAATAAAAAGAAAGGGGGATAGAGGATCCCCCTGTCTAATCCCCTTATTTGAATCAAAGAAACCCTGTGGGATTCCATTAACAATTACTGAGAAGTGAGGAGAACTAATACAACTACTTACCCAAGAAATCCAATCAGAATTAAATCCAAATTTTGACAACACCTGAAGAAGAAAGCCTCGATTTACCTCATCATTCGCTTTCTTTATATCAATCTTCACCATTATCCTTTCATTTTTTGCCATCTGGATGGAGTGGACAGCCTCGTGTGCTATAATGATGCCTTCATATATGGATCTCCTAGGGGAAAATCCACTCTGCTCATTGGATATCACTGAATCCAACACCACTTTGAGCCTGTTTGCTATAACCTTAGAAATTACCTCGTATATTGTGTTGCAAAGGGAGACCGGTCTGAACTCATCAAAAGTAGAGACAACAGCCTTCTTAGGGATCAAAGCTATGAATGTGTTGTTAAAGTCTTTAAGGATGAAACCCCCTCTTCTTGACTTTTCTACCACACCCAGAATGTCGATTGCTAAAACATTCCAAAACTTTTGATAGAAAAGGGCTGGGAACCCATCCGGCCCTGGAGATTTGTCTGCACCTAAACCAAAAACAACATTTCTCACCTCCTCTACAAAAACTGGATCCATGAACATTTTATTATGGTTTTCAGCAACACAAGGGGGAATAACATTGAGAGTTGGATGAGGGTCATTAAAAAAACCAGCATCACCATTAAAAATATTAGAGAAAAACCTCACTGCCTCCATATTTATCTGATTAGCCTCTGTAAGCAATTCACCATTTTCATTTTTGATGGAGAAAATCTTGTTATGAGTCCTCCTAACTTTTACCGAGGTGTGGAAAAATTTAGTGTTTCTATCACCTTCCTTTAACCATGTCTCCTAGGATTTTTGTTTCCAAAAAGATTCCTCCCTAGCAAGGGTTTCTACATATTGTTCATTTAAAACCTTCTCACTCCTAAAGGCATCTTCATCCATCCCCTGAGATATGATTTGGTCATGCAATACTTTTAACTCTCCTTCTAACCTTAATTTCTCGTTGAAAATATTCTTGAAGGACTCTCTATTCCACTTTTTAATCTGTTCCTTCAAATGCTGCAACTTTTTGAAAAAATAAAAGCTTTATTACCAGTGAAATCTGGAGAATGATGCCACCAGCTCTCCACAAGAGATTTGAAATTGTTGTCCCTCAACCACATTGCCTCGAACTTGGTTGTGTCGTCTTGAATTTTGACACAGATCAAGTAGTGATCAGAGCCAGTAATTGGTAATATCTCAGCCACACAAGTCCAACGAGTGCCAGACCAATCCCTAGCAATAAAGAAGCAGTCTAATCTCTCAGCAATGTTTAAAAAGCCACTCCTCCTGTTAGTCTAGGTAAAAACTCTCGATCTGAAAGGGAGTTCAATCAGACCATTTTCCAACACAAAGGCACTAAAGTCGCTGTGACTTTGACTATTCCAACCAAAACTCCCCATTTTGTCAGAAGGGCGTAGAAGTGCATTAAAATCACCTCCTATAATATACATGTTTTCATTTTCCTGTTTCAAAATTTTAGATAAATCTTGCCATTGCAGTTTCTTAAGAATCGAGTTATTAGGGCCATACACATTTAAGACAAAAAAACTTATATGTAACTATTTTGAGAAGATTTTTAGCAACTTCCACCATTTGTCTTGTCTAACCACTTCCACCTCAACAGAAAAATCCCGCCATAGGACAACAAGTCTCCCTGAGGCTCCCTGAGCCTCAAAAAACTTGCAATTCCACTGCTGAAATCTCCTTGAGAAAAAACCAAAATCAATTGCCTTAATCTTTGTTTCTTGAAGCAAAACAATATCCAACCTTGCTTGATCAAGACACCTCTTGATCAAGTGAATTTTGTCAGGGGCATTGCAGCCCCTGACATTCCACGATAGAGTCCTCATTGCTTCTGGGAAAAGGCATAGCCTTTTCCCGACCTCAATTTACTTTGGCCGGCAACATTGCCCACCATTTCCAACTTTACCCTGTTGGATTTGGGTCCCCGCTTTTTCTTCTCCCCCACCTTGGCTTTGTTTTGAAGTGAGGATGTTTGATCCAAAGACGTTGTCCTGGAGACTCCTACGCAAGATTTAAATCCCAATTCATCCTCCCCATCCAAATATTCATTTGAATCATCATCCGATTCTAAGTCTAAGGAGTTACCACCGCTGTCTTTGACTCCTTCAAAAGAACTCTCAAGGTTTTTGATGGGAGATATTTCGATATCCTTGAAATAAGGTTCCTCTACCTCTGCAACTGTAACATCCCTATGACAATTCTGATCAATGCCACTGAAACACTAATCAGGCACCAAAAGATTATCCATCCTACCCGTATCCATCATTTTTCTAGAGATCTGGAGGGTCTTTTCTGTAGAAAGGCTTGCGTTCCCCTCTATGTTCCCACCTGTTACATCATTTAAACACTCCTCTCTAACAGAAACTTGACCACCTTCCATCTTACCTTGGTCGACGTTAACTCTGGCCTCCTTACTCATACTCCTATCACCTTCGAGACCTTCCCCACCTGATAACTTCTCCCAACCCTGTAGTTGATCCTCGAACACTGAAATTATCTTTACCATATCAGACCTTGCTGTTCCTGCCAAATCCTCCCCGTTTTTAGAGCTTGAGATCTTGTTGTCACTCTCAAATTTTTTAATCTATAAATCCCTTTTGAGCACCACCCCCTGAGACTTGTAAGCTATTAGCATATGCACATTTTCTTTCATGAGATTGCATTACTGCCCAGTCCAAATCATTCCAATGCTTTTCCCATTGGTTTCCTTCTGAAATATTTAATATCTCTTCAACTAAAAGGTTTTGCATTGTTTGCTTTCCTTTATCACCTTCTTTACACAACCCAACAAGGTGTGTAAAGGCTTTACATTTCGAACATGATTCCATTATATCCTCAAGCACAATCTTTTATTTCCAGACACCTGATCCTGATTTAATTTCAATGGTGTATGGGAGAGTATGGATCGTTTTCCAATTAAGACAAATTCTTATATACATGCCGAGATCAAATTTATCAATAACTTCTTCTACCAACATAAAATCACCAATCCTATTGCCAATTAGCTTTAGGGTTTCCTAATCCTTATATTCTTGAGGAAGGCCAGGGAGCTTTAACCAAATCGAGACAATGCTGGGGTGCTCTTCACAGGGGTTGAAATTAGGTTTCCATTATTTGATGGAGAAACCTTTCCCTTCCATAAAGAAAGGCCCACTATTGAGAATCCAATCTCTATCACGGACCGAGGAGCATATAACCAAATAGAACCCATTTGCTAATGTTTTAAGCTCAACACCCTCGCCCCACTGCTCTTTACACCATGAGCTAATCTTTGAGAATGCAGGCCACGCGCCCCCCCACTTCATGAAAAATGCCTTATCCTTGAGATAACGGACTGACTTGCTCCATTCTTCATTTTCTACCACAAGGGACACAACCCTATTGTAACCAGAATTTGGGCATACCGCTAAAATTGTAGCTACCTCATTGGAGTGTTTTGGACGCCAAAACTTTTTTTGCACCTCCTTGAAATCCACTCGCTGGCTAGAATGCATTGACTGAAAGCCATCAAAGCTCATTCCCAATCTTGCCCTAGCAGCCCTGACTCCAAAAACTTCCTTACTTTTCTAGTGATTAGAGTTCACCGGACCCTTCCATGACCACTCATTTAGATTTCTTGCATTTTTTGCGACATTGTTTTGGTCTCTTTTGAAGCGATTGTTGAAAGGCCATCTATAACCTACACCACCTCTGTAACGAAAACCTTCATGCTGCCTGAAACTTGGCCACGAGCGCCTCTCTGTCTTTTTTTTGTTGCATATACGTTTTATTAATATTTTGAGGAAAACATTTTTTTTATAGTTTTGGAACTTGTGATTATTTTTATTTATTATTTTTCTTCTTTTGTTTGATTTATATTTTATTATCAATTGTTGTTAATGTGATATCAAAATGTTCAACCTATTCTAAGCAACTAAAATGCAATGGAAAAACATAAAGAAACACCTCAAAATTAGCCTAAGAAATTTGTAAATGCAAAGAGAAAAAGTGTAAAATGATGCCAAATAGATATACCTCCCCTTTGCAGCTGAAACTCCTTGGTTGGCCCTTGATTTTGATTTGGTTTGTATGCTCCTTGATGGCTCTTGATATATCTAAATGAAATATTTGACTATGTGCTTGAATGCAAATGCAAATATGTGAAATTGATGGCTAGATGAGTGCACAAAATGGAAGCATTTAATTGCAAAATGGTTAAGTGTTTTCCCCAAAATGCCTTAGAGGAGGGGGTATTTATAGGGAAACTTGAATTCTCTAGAGAATTCAATGGTTGAGATTTATCCAACAAGGCCAAGATGAAGGGCTAAGGTGAGTTGAGAGCTCAAAAGCCCTCACATTTTGACATGTGGAATGTGAAGTGGCTAAGGGTGAGATGATGTGTAGGTGATGTGGAAGGGAGGTAGATGATGTGGAGGAAGGACATGTACCTTGGAAGTACATTGGGAGATGAGAAGATTCCTTGGAGGAATAAATGTGAATTAAAAATTCACATGCTTGAAGAATCTAGTAGATAAGAGAGGGTCTCCAAAAAGGTGGGAGTTTGTCACATGTGACTTGATGTGACAAGTCAAAGATTCTAGAAGATGCATGGGAAAAGGGGATTCTTGGAGGAATAAAAGTGAATTAAAAATTTCACATGGGGAAGAGAGGAGCTTTGGATGAATAAAAAGAATTAAAAATTCTTTGGGGGATGGGTAGAGTTGACCAAGGTACTAATTAGGCTTAACTAATCAGTAATTAGAAGATAATTAGGGGTTAATGAGGATTAGAAGCCAACTTGCAAAAGTTGGAGGATGTGACACATCCTAATCAAGGATTAGGCATGTGCACATTCTTAATGAAGAGATTAGGGGATGGATTAGGATTATATGAAAATTATATGTGAGGAATTAAATAAATGTAATATTTATTTAATTCATTTGATGAAAAGGGGATTAAGGAGGGCAAGGTATTTAATTAAATACCTTAGGGATTTGGCAGAATTAAGGGTATTAATTAAATAATAGTAATATTACTTAATTAACTTGGATAAGAGGATATTTAGATGAAAAGTGATAAATTTGGATAAATTAAGTGTCCAAATTTGGATGTCTACAGTTAATATTAGTTTTTTTAAAATTAATTTGTTTCATTTGTTGAAATTTTCTTCTTTGCTCTTGTTATGGTTATCTTTTTCTTTATTTTGAATTTCTAATTTGTGTTTCATTTTTAATTTTAATATGTTCTTAATAATAATCATTTAGTTTTTATCTCCTTAATCGTTGAATTTATTGTTATTTTTTCTTTACTTTTTTCCTTTCTTTACTTTATGATTTATAATTTTATTGTTCCTTTTGTTTTTTCTTTTCTCTTGTATCTTCATTTTTTTTTTGTCTACGCTTTCCCTTTCCCTTCTATTATTTCATTTTATATTTTAACTCATTGCTAATTTTTTTCCTTATATAATATAGTTTCTCTTTTTATAATAACTTACAATATCATCTTGTTGCATTTCTTTGTGATCTCTAATCATTATTGGCATCCTTTCTATTATGGATAATTTTTATATAGTGGTTTATAACCTTTTGTGTTTTATGATATATTATATTACATATTGGCACATTTTTTTGGTTCTTGTGCTTCCCAACCCTCTGAACCCCTCTCCTTTTATATCCAAGTCTGTTATCTCATCTTTCACTTCTCTCTCTTTCTGCTTTTCATCCTGATGATGGATCATGGAGTATGATCCGAAACGTTGATGTAAAAATATGCACATAGTTTACCCATAAATCTTGAAGACAACTATTATGGACTGTGGAAAAAAAATGCTATTGAAGAAAGTTTGAGTTAAACAAAAAACTCTAGCGAAACAGGAAATGACAGAGTTCTCAAACAAAAGCACGAGTAGAGGCCTAGGGAGAAGAAATGCAAAGCTTGTTTAATGACATGAGTAGAGCTTCAGTCGTCTACGTCTTTGAAAACATTTCTTACGCTTCACTTGGTATACTAGAGAAGCCAGAATGGGTAAGTATGCGAGTTTTGGAGAAGCCCAAATATTACAGGGATCAGAGTCGAATCAAGGAGGATTGGGATAATATTCATGATCCCATCCTTGCAAGAAACCCCAAGAATTTAAGGGAGGCGACCTGTGAAAGAATGGAGGTATCCTCTGGCCCAAAGTCATTGTCTCAAAAGCTATGGTACAATAGGATCCCATAGTATATGGTCCCATTTGTCCACTATTGCCCAGAACTGGTCGATTTAACCATCAAACATTTCAACCCGCACACCAGCACCATCGAGGGCCAAAGATTAAAAGTCAACATCTACCCAGAAGTTGTATGGAATATTTTGTGCATCCCTAACCCCGAATCCAAACAAGAAGAGGTAGAGTCATTCAACCCAACAAAGGGATAGGAAATATGGAGAGGCATGAAAAAGGCTCAAGAATTTTATAACAAAGAAACCAAAAAGTCTGTGGAAGATCATCAAAAGCCACTAAAGATTTTGACGCCGCTCATCACCTCCCCTAGACATGTAGGATGCATTCTCAATGCTGGCATTTGTTTACGGCCTGGACATCGACAAGGGGGTGCACAAATTTTAGTTAGGTTCGGGGCTTCAATTCTGCAAGTGACATACCTTTTTCTAGTATGACTTTGCAAAATACCTTGTTGATGAGATGCTAGGGAAAATCAAGGATTACCCAACGCAACAGAGGTTCAGGTTTCCTTCCTTCCTTGTTCACATGTTTTTGCACCAAAACCCTGATTTCTTTAAGAAATATACGAAGTTGTCTATTTTTGATGAGTCAGACAAAAGAAAGCCGATTTCTATATGGACTCCGCTCCTCTCCGCTACCTATGACTATTATGCATTTTCAGATTATTTCTTGACTTCGATCTTGCAATATTTAAAAGGGGATGATGGTTTAGACCGACTCACCAAGGAGCAGACTACATTTATGTAGAACTACACTCCCAAATGTTACTAGTTTCTTGAAGTGGATTTCACGTTCATCCGGTTGCGCTGTTTCACCGAAGAGCCATTTTTCCTTCTGACATGTGTCATGAATCGGGTGCTAGCCCTCGAAATGTTCCGAAAAGTATCCCTTATTGATTACAAATTTTGCGGAGAGAAGGACAAAAAGAGGGGATTCTTCATCTGCCTGCAAACCTTTAAAATAGTGGTCATGAGGTAGAAACATATGCACGACCTACCAGAGGATAAGTTGGCTCATCTCAAGTTGGTAATGATTTGTGATAACTAGGATTACAACCTCGAAAATGACGCCCCAAATGAATTTGTCAAGGTAACACACCATTTGCGGCCTTACTGGGAAAAGAGGAGGAACTCGCTGAAAGATCTGGATGATCTACTGGTTGATTTGATCCACATCCCTACAAAGGACAGTAGGCCACCATGGCATGAGTTCTACTTCCCCTCTACAATGTATGACGAGAACCAAAAAATGGGAGCCACCCTGTTCAACAAGTTACAAGGAGAAGAATGGACCATGGAAAGAATCAAAGCTTTTTGGGTGTACCGCCAAGAAACCAAATAGTTTGATGCCCCATATGGAAGCGTCAAGTTGGATGACCAATTTGATCAGCTGTGGATGATGAGCATCTAGAGTCTGACCCAAGCACTGACAAGGATGATGACTCTAATGAGGAGTCTGAAGAGCCTACTGGGAAAGGAAAAGAGTAAGAATCAGAAGTATCGTCAGCCTCTGCTCTGCAAAAGAGAAAAGCAATGGGGCAACCTAGTCAGACTGTTTCAATTGTAAGGTTGAACCTATCAAGAGCTTCGTGGACACTCACCTGGGCCACCGCAAGAATAAGAATGACTCAACCATAGTTGGAAACCATAGCAGCGGAGGACACCCCGATTGCCAAACGACAATGCACAAAAGTAATTACTGGGGAAAGTTCACAAGAACCCACTGCAATCCGGGTGTTCGCAGCAAGCCAGGAGATCAAAGTAAGCAAGAAGGCTGTGGCAAGCCAAGAACCACAGGTTGTCGCGGTTTTGGCACATGCCCCTTAGGTAGGGGCCCTCTTTTTAGATGTCTTTTGACCTTTGGCTTTATTGGACTTATCATTTGAGGTCTTGACATGTTAGTCTTGTTAGCTTTGACCTTGCCTTGAGGCTGGAATTGATTAAAATTGAGTTTTAGGAAAAATCCGGGTTTTCACAGATACGCGGGATTTTTTTTTGGATCCGGCCCGAATTTTTCGAATACGATTCATTTATGCGATTCGTGTTTGCATTTTTCGGTCGGGTTTACCTTGACTCCAGGATTTTTCGGTTTTGGCGGATTTTCCCAAACTGCACTAAAATCCTGAACTTTGCTATATTCCCGACTTCTGCATTTCCGCGAAATTTGTGTTCATCCGGATTTTCGCGTATCTTCAGATTTTCCAAAATTCCACCTTGGGCTCGAGTTTCTAGATTTGTCAGACGCGTCTTGTCGCTCATTAATGACCTAGGTACCTTTGCTCAGACGTGTATAGGGAAGGATTTAAGACCTTTTGGGCATCATTTTAACTTCATCATTCATTTGCTTGCTGCTCTGGCGATTGAGAGTTTTCATTTGAGCTTTGAGCATTGATCCTGAGTTGCTTGCGCATGGATTGTTTGGTGCTGATTAAGGTTTTTCATTGCTTGACGTGTTTGCTTCCTGGCTGCTTCTTCGACCTCGAGCTTTCGATTGGATTGATCCATGGTAGGTTATCATGGGCCCTCTTTTTATTTTGCATGACGATTGAGTTTTCTATGCTGAATGATGGTCATTCTGGGTCGGCCCATACTTGGTCACGAGTTTGTTTTATCAAATTGGGGTTTGACCCATCTTTCCGTGAGACCTCATCACCCGTGCCTTCTGTTTGTGCTCGTATTTATTCATTAGATGATGGGTGAATTTGTTTGGATGATGTCCTGGGTCAATTTTTGTGCCCCCTAAGTGTGTATTTTTCCATATTAAGTAAGGTTAGGGTTTTTTCGGTGCTCGGCTCAGAATAGTCAATTCTTTATGATTTGTCAATCTGCCGCCTGTAGTGAACCAACCCATGCTTTGTGAGGACTCAGAGGAATTTGGATTCATCTTTAGGGATAGTTTTCCAAACCTTGAGCTTACCCTGGTTTTCATGGTGGGGGGTTGCTCATCGAAATTAGGGCATCATCGTTCTGCCATGGGAATTCGTCCTTTGAGAGCTTTGAGAATTTGAAACCATTTGCATTCAGAATTTTGTTGAGTAGTGTCAATTTCAGGACCATTAGAATCCAAATAGAAAAGATTGCATGA